>JAGDQP010000773.1:64957-143640 GCA_022664845.1 Lepisma saccharinum
TATTACTCGAGTCGGCTAGGATTTCGAACCTATTTGAGAGTTCGAGTTGGTAATCTGCTCTTATGCTCGGATTATTTAATAGTTTCACTTCGAATTTCAGTTGTTTTGATCCCTTGCTTTCTCTGTTCGCGATGCATAACTTTTCCCTTACTTTTGTGATCACTAATTGATGGTCGGTGTCACCTTCCGCTCCTCTGTACGACCTAACGTCCATTATGTTGGTGTGTCTTCGTCTGTCTACTAATACGTGATCGATCTGGTTGAGAGTTTTGCCGTCCGGAGATACCCATGTGTATTTGTGTATGTCTTTGTGTTCAAAGTACGTGCTCTTTACCAGTAAGTTTTTCGAAATCGCGAAAGTTATCAGTCTTTCTCCATTGTTGTTGGTCTTTTCGTGAAGACTGTATTTGCCTATAGTAGGTCTATATTTTTCTTCCCTCCCTACCTTTGCATTGAAATCACCCAACACAATTTTCGAATTATACTTCGGTAATCGGTCAAACAACCTTTCTAGCTCATCGTAGAATATATCTTTGTCGTTATCAGTAGCCACCTCGATGGGAGCATAGACGTTTAATAAAACCGTGTTGCCCCATCGAGTACGTATCGTAACGTACGATAGTCTTTCGTTTACGAACTCTATATTCTGAACCGCCTGAAGGATACTATTCTTAATGAGGAACCCTGTTCCGAAATCGTGAGACTGTGTTCCCCCGTAGTAGAAAGTGTACTTGCCCTGTGGGATACTATCTTGACCCTCCCACCGAACTTCTTGTATCGCTAATATGTCTAGCTCGTACTTTTCGGTCTCGTGTACCGCCACCTGAAGAGCGCCCGTTTGGTATAATGTTCGTACGTTCCACGTTCCTATTCTAAGGTCTTTCTTAATCCTGTTCATAGAACCCCCTGAAGCAGTCCCAGCCCGGAGATCCGAATGAGGGACTAGTTTACCTCCGGAATATTTTACCCCAGGAGAATCCATGAACCATCTGTTACTATTTCTTGACATGTTTTAGCGGTGTAGAGTTGTCAGCTCTACGACCTCGCAGTAAAGGTAGACATTCAAGATGTCGCCCTCTGTCCATCTCTGAGCCTTGCCGATGTCATTCATCTTCAGCCTCAGAGTGGTAATGGTGATGCTGCTTCCCCTCACCATGATATTTTTGTTCGGGGTTATCGTAGCCTTTGTAGATCCCTCTACTAACTGCAAGGCAGCAGTACTGGTTTTGGTCCGCCCCGGAATATTTCCGGTACCCACCATATCTGGTCGGCATTCCCCTATCCGCCACCTGGGGAGGCGCCTGGTGGGAGACCAGTAACTCCAACCCGGTGAAAATACGTAGATAAGTAGAATAAACAACTTGCCTACACTAACATTTTTGTGCCACTTCATATACATGTTCTCATGTCACAGAAATGTATAATAACTATCGTACATTACTTACAGTTGATAGAAAGGTATTTGAACAAGTTCAACAAAGAGAAACAGAGACTGTATCACACGTAAAACGTGGCCAAAATGTCTTGCCCTTTTATGATAATTTGGATGTCCTCGATAGAATGCTATATAAATAACTACCACTAAGCGAAAGAGTTACAACTACGAAAATTCTTCGCAAAAAAGTATTTGGACAATCCCATACTATTCTCGAAAGACATGTTCTAGGTATCTTTTGTGTACAAGAGTACTCTGCATCATGTGTTTAAACAACCCACACCGCGTCAGGCATAAAGAAGCAGTATGGGGAAAAAGTGAGTGGAAAAACTTTGAAAAGACTCACTTTAATTTCAAATTACGTGCGGAAGGTAAAATATACTGCGATATAGCAGAGCTTGCTGGAAGTCCATCCTCTACCGTTGCATACATCATAAAGAGACATAAAACAGAACAATTATTGTGGAATAGACTCCACTCTGGCCAACCAAGGAAGAAGCTAACTGCCCAGAATGATTTTTTCAAGACTCTTTTCTTTTTTGTCTTAAAAATATATATTTTTATATGTTCAAATTTATTATGAATAATTGCTTTCTTGCATTTTTAGTAGATTATCTCAAATTAGTGACCATGAGTTAGGGTATGGGTTAAGGTCAGGTTCGGTTATGTAACTTTGCACTTTCGTTTCTTTCTTCAAAATACATTTCTATCTGTTCGCATTTATTAATAATAATTGATTTCTTGCATTTCTAGTGACCATGGGTTAGCGGAGGTTAGGTAAGGCCAGATTAGCACAAACAGATAGAAATGTATTTTGAAAGAAAGAAACGAAAGTTTAAGGATACATGACCGAACCTGATCTAATCTAACCTATCCTAACCCATGGTCACTAATTTGAGATAATCTACGAAAAATGCAAGAAAGCAATTATTAATAATAAATTTGAACTTATAAAAATCTATTTTAAAGAAAAAAGAAAAAAGACTTGTACCTGTCGGGATTTGAACCAGGGCTTTTCATTTCGTAAGCCAACGTGTTACCCATGCGCCACGCCGGGAGCTGGCTGGCAATCGGTGGTCTTGCAATTGTGTTAACAGTCATTCCATGACATCTAACCAACACTGGGATTTACATTAAGAGAATCGTTGTTTTAGAACCTCAAAACCTGAAGTGGTAAAATAATCTAGCGTCCCGGTCTTGAATTTTTACCACATCAATTTTACCATTTCTACGGTGCTCCAAATGGAAATCACCGTAAACAAGTTGGAATACAATTTTAACAGCACTTTCGCGTGTGCCCACGCGGCTGTGCCCCCCATCTCCTTTCGGGCCCACCCTTTCCCCCTTGCATACCTCATTGTCGCTCGGTGTGCATCCCGCCCTAGTGCGTCTAAATACATCATAGCTGTTAGTAGCTAAACTCCACTTTCCCATGGTAAATTTTTACAGTAATTTTAGATAATGTACGAAAAATGAAAGAAAGCAATTGTTAATAATAAATTTGAACTTAGAACATTATTTGTGAAGGAAAATCTTCAGTTTTTCACTAATTTTAGATAATATACCAAAAATGCAAGAAAAACTAAAGATGTCTATTATTATTAATAATTTGTACGTATAAAACCACATTTTTTTAAAAAGGACAATAATCGTGTCCCCGGCCTGGGATCGTACCCGGAATTTTTATTTCTTAAGCCAGCGTCCTACCATAACGCCACGCTAGCGTTATCTCGGCGCTGTATTCACAGTCATCGCGTGACGTCCAGCTTTGCATGCCATCTACTCCTAGAAATCACATGATTAATTTGGAAATATAAATTCAGCGCCGCGGTCGGGGAAGTAATCCACACTGTCGAAAGAAAGAAACGAAACTCTAAGATACATGACTCCACCTAACCTTAGCTAATCTCCACTCACCCATGGTCACAAATTTAAGATAATCTAAGAAAAATGCAAGAAAGCGATTTATTAATAACAAATATGAACATATAGAAATGTATTTTGAAATGAAACAAAAAAATCACTGGCTCCCGCCGAGATTTGAACACTTTTTTTTTCCTTAACATGTCTACGTATTATCTACTTACCCACGGTCAGAGCTTGCAAATTGGGATTTCGAAGTTGTATTTATACTGCACGTGTGATACGTAACAATGCTACGAGATGTCATTTGCGCGTGGAGTAGTGGTGCACAAGAACTAGGACTCGTTTCGTAGATTTACGAAATCACTCTTTTAACCTGGATTAATCCGAGATATATATTGGTGCAACAGTAAGTTTTCAAGATTGTGGATCAATTCATGCTTGATCTTGATCTACAGATCAAATGTTTTTTATGGAACCAGGCGAGGCTCAACCACATATGCCTAAGGGCTGTAAATAAAATTCAAACCTCAAATGGAATCGGGAGTAACTCGCTGACAGTAACGAGTTTAATGCCTTATTTAGCTACACATTTGTTGTGGCCTGTGTAGCTAAGTTATTAGTATGTCATACTCTCATTCTAAAGGTTCATGGTTCGATTTCACGCCTGGATTTCCAATTATTTTCTTCAAGGAATTAAGCGCTGTAAATTATCGTGATCGCTACTGAAAGTGATTTATTCCATAAAGGGAGAAACACAAAGACAGAAAAAGGGGGTAAGGGGAGAAGACACAGACTGTGTATCCTTATGCGTTAACATTTCATTTATTTCCATGTCTTCCGCTCTATTTGTTTCCCTCTTTCCTCCTTTTCTCCTCTTTTTCCGTTCTTTCTCCGTCTTCTGTCTTGCTTTCTCTCTCTGTCTTTTTCTCCCTCTCTTTCTCTCCTCTCTCTCTCTCTTTCTCTCTATGTGTGTGTGCGTGTGTGTGTTTGAACAAATGTATTCTTACATTGAATATTGATGATTCCTGCATTATGTCCATATTAGTATTTTCCTTTCTTTGCAGTAATTATTATCTCTTAGAACTTATCTTGAATGGATTTTCTGTCTATCTATCTCGTAGTTCTCTATGTGATGTTCAACTTCTTATTGTTTCTTCGTCCAAATGGAAGAATATCCTGGCATGCTATGTTTTCGTATATAATGAATCGGTAGTTGGAAGAAGGAAATAAATCCAAAAATCTATTTTGTGGGATATTAACAAAAACTGTAAAGCATTTTTAATATATACTGAAAGTAAATCATATTTATAGGGAATATTCAGAACGGTCTTCTGCCTTGTGTACTGCTCAGACAGTTTCCAAGTATTGTATTTTTTCCTTTAAAATTAAAAAAAAATGTTGGTGGATTTATTTCCTTCTTAAAACTGATGGAAAAAATGAATGCTAAGATGTAAGTGATGAGACAAATCGACCATATAAATAAAGAAAAACGCAATAAAACGAATGAATAGTACTTCAAATGAATGATATTTACAAGAAATGTATGCACAATGAACACTAAAGCTACAAGTAAGGAATAAATGCATATTTTTTCGTTTTACCCACTGACAGAAATTTCACGTTAGGAATGGGCAAAACTGCTATTATTCCGTAACAGTGATACCAATAGTTACTATACGCAAATATTTGTTAACAGTAGCAGTTAAAAATAGCAGTTTAGAAGAAAACGTATCTAAATAGGAGTTATTTTATTCCCGACTGTGAAAAAGTAATGTAAAACACCATTTTAGACCAACTTATTTACTTGTGTCCTGTTATGTGTGCAGTAGAGTGATAGACTAAGGTAATTTAGTTCATACTATCACTGTTAGAAAATGATCGTAGGTAATTATCTGAGATTGAACTAACTGGTGAAGAGGGAACAGTATAGAAAACAATTAAATCAGGAAAATATAAAGCGATGAGTACGGCGGGGAGGGGAAGCGTAATTCAGTTTCATGCTAAATTAGTATAACATTTTAAGCGTGATTATATTCAGGGTGTTTATGAACTACACAGACAAACTTCTGGAGGTGATTCCTCTCATCAAAACAATAAATAATTCCTGTGACAAATTTTGGAAATGTGCATAGTTCCGGAGATACAGGCAGCCAAAAACTTGGAAAAATGAACTTTACAGCTTCATATTTCTATCATCACGAACAGTAGAGCTGATGCTTCATGGTACCGTCAAATACCTTAAACCTACACTATCAAAAAATGCATATTTCAAAATTTCGCAATGAGCACGTAAGGGATTTCCCAAAGGAATTAGGAGATTCCCAGAAATTATCTGAAGTAAAGATGGCTTGACATAAGCATGAATGGGACAGTTTTTCACCAGTAAACAATAATTCGTTTGCGCCAAGTCGATATCTCAAGTAAATTCCATATACGAACGATTTTTTTTAAATGCCAGGTTGCATAACAAGTAGGAGTAAGAATTGCATAATTTCAAAGAATATTTTATTTATTTGTTATTAGAAAAGTAGATAACATTGCTCAATTGGATGCTATGAATGACGTATATCATCATTACTTACACGGGAAGTCGTTTAATTCATGCTCATTTCGACCTACCTCATCTTCAGAAATATTCCGAAAACCCCTACTTACCTTGGGGAATCCCTTGCGTGCTCATTGCGGAATTTTCAAATATACATTTTCAAATGGAGAAGGTTTAAAGTATTTGACGATACTTTGCCGCATCAGCTTACTGTTCGTGGTGATAAAAATATAAAACTCTTAAGTTAATTTCGGTAAGCTGTAGCTCTGAAACAATGCACGTTCCAGAAATTTGTCAGAGAAGGAACTTTCGTCCTATTTTGATGTGAGGAATCACTTCCAGAGGTTTGTCGGTGTAGCTCACATACACCATGTCCAGACACCGTGGATCGAAAGCCCGTGATCCCCTTCCAAAACGAACTTATAGATACGTACTTGATTAAACGTAAGAAGGTAATGGGAAAACCGGAGCCCGGATCTAGGAGAATGCAAAAGGGTATTTGCCCATATGCGCAACCGGTTGGGAACATTTGGGGTGCTCCTTTTCCATAGTAAAGCGTTAGATTTGGCGGGCGGCAGAGTTACAAGACAAACGACTGTGCCCGCTTCAGGCGCAGCATTTCGTAGATGCAGTAAGTGTTCAACTCTATCAGTTTACCGCAATTTTGTTCTTGGATGTTTTCAATCATGAAAAATAAAGAAATAAATATGTCTGGCCTAGTACAGGGATTCTGCCAGAATTTTCAGTTTTGGGGAGTATAAACCCAAAATTGGGAAGCTGTAAGTAGAATTTTAGGATTTCTATTTATTTTTAACGTAAAAAATAATGCTTGAGAACTCTCATTTGATGGGTTTTGGCAGGATCGCTGGACTCTTACCTCGGGGCCCTTAGGAGTATTTGCGAAGATGGACAATCATGACGTCATAGTATTCTCGCCAGCGTAAAGAATCCTGGAGTGAATTATCCCGTAACAATAATATCTTGACAGTTTAATATGTTGTGACAGTTTGAAACAATAAATGTTTTCATTGCGTATTACGAAGAAAAAATACCTAACCTGACTTTTTCCAACCTACGTCTGTGAATATTATGAAACGTTTAAAGTGTGTATTGTTTTATTCACTTAAAAGGAAGAGAAAAGTCTAATCGCAAAAGCAGAGCTTTTCTCGAAAGCAGAAAGAAAAAAGCTAATGCTGTTTAAAAATAAAAATCTTTAGCTGAACGAGTACCAAACCCGGAACCACTGAATCACAAGTCCAATGCCTTACCCATTTTTTTTATTATTTGTTTATTAAATCTGAATTAGAGTACAGAATCAAAGTAAACAGAAAAGAATAGATTACAAGAAACATTAAATGAAAATAAAGGTATAAAATATATTAAACAATAGCAATTCAAAATATAACCGGAATGCTCTTTTTTAAAAAAAAAAATCTTAACATGAACAAGTATCGAACTCGGTAGCACTGAAGTTATAGTCCAACGCTTTACCCATTACGCCACGAAGGTAACTAGCGGCCAGTGCTTCTGAGAGCTCTTTCTATTAGTTCCGCAAACACTTAACACTAATTACGTAGTGTTCACACGTCATGATTGTCCTCTCCGCAGACAATTCTCCCCTTTTGTCCCTTCTACCTTTTTGACAATTCTTCTACACAGTAAAAAATATCTGTGTTAATTCGACACAATGCGGTGTCCCCAGCGTGACTACCACTTTTGTGTGTTAAATCAACACAACACATGGAGTTGATTTCGGTACTGAAAGAAAAAAATAGTCACGGCTGCAGCTAGTTTTGAACATGGATTGCTCAGTTAGAAGTCGAGCGTCTTACCGACTTCGCTAAATCGTCAGGCGAAAACAAATCACTAGATTGACACAATATAGAGGATAAATGAAATGTTTCTGAACCCCAAACGCAAACAAAGTTAATCTCATGACTTATGCCATGATTTAATCACTTTTCCATCGGTCAATTAGGGATCAGAATCCCCATTAATTGAGAATATGTTCCATTTCTATGAAAGCAAGCGCAGCATTTGACATGTTGTTACGATAAGAAAGCAGTAATGCTGCTCAAGTGTTTGACTGTCGCCATATTGCTTGCGTTTATATAAATAGGATACTCTCGATGAATGGGAATTCT
Organism: Lepisma saccharinum; assembly: GCA_022664845.1. NCBI lineage: Eukaryota > Metazoa > Arthropoda > Insecta > Zygentoma > Lepismatidae > Lepisma > Lepisma saccharinum. The sequence continues at coordinate 72,948 of JAGDQP010000773.1, forward strand.
GGTTCTCAATTGACAAATAGGAAGTGATTAAACCATGGGATAAATCATGCAAGTAACTTAGTTTGTTTTGGAGGTTTAGCAACACATATTTGATCCCATATACTGTTTAAATCTATAGTGTAGTCGTTTAATTCAAATGTTGTTCACTAAATATTGTTTGCTTCTTACAATTTTCTGTCTGACGATTTAGCCAAGTCGGTAAGACGCTTGACTTCTGACATGTTCAAATCTCACTGCAGCTGTAACTTTTTTTTCACAGTACCAAAATCAACTCTGTGTGTTGTGTTGATTTAACACATAAAAGTGGTAGTCACGCTAGGACACCACATTGTGTTGAATTAACACAGATATTTTTGGCAGTGTAGCAGTTCTGTTCGTTTAGAAAAAAGGAAACAATGAGTTTTACGTTTAGCAAACTTCGGAGAAAAACAGCAGTTAAGCTAGTAGCTATTATTAATCGGTGGTAGCAGTGATAGCAGTTTATCTGAAGTAGCAGTGAAAAACTAGCTGTTACGCTGTTTTTCTCCATCTCTATTTCACACCTGTTTTTCTACGATTTTCCAATGGTTTGTGCAGTATATTGATGCGCGATTCCTTCCAGATATCATATCCGGCATAGATTTTCAATTTTTTTTGGCTTTTATTGCCTTCTTCCAACTGATGATTCGTTTGTACTGTCATGATGGTTGTCTAACTATTAGGCGTACAATGAAACAATTCTCCTGGAGGAAAGAACTATTATTTCTTACAACTCTAACCTCACTTATTATTGTGACTGCACAACCAATTTCCAGAAACAATAGTTACGGAGGAATATTATCGCTAAAATATCTGGCAGACTATGGTTATACCTGCTGCACAATTGTTAAAATATAAACTAAATATTTTAAGAGAATTGTAAACATATTGTTCAGTTTTCCGAAAAGAAACTAGATCCATAGCTGTACATGGACAATTGAACTTCCTCGCCAATATACACTACAAAATTACCCTTCGATTGTGTTCATCCAACGTCTAAGTAAGCTCCTTTCTTCTGAATAAGGTCTTCCTTCCCATTGATCCAAACACCATCTGTTGTAGAAGGTGTTACGACGTGAAACAGTTTGCGGAGTCTTATAAAGTCAGTATTAGTCTCATAAAGGGAGATTCAAACCAACAAACTTGGGGAAAGAAATATACATGAGAAGAGAAGAAACAACAAAACCAACAAACCTCAAGAAACACCAGATGACATTTCCAGAACTTCTTCCCAACTACTAGCCAAAGAAACCATCTAGTCAAGGCACCGGACTGAAAAGAGAAGGGCGGCAAAACTTGCGTCACGAAGTTCGAATACTGTTAGTTACTATAAATACTTTAATGAATGAATTAATAGAAAAGTAATTTACGACATTTGTTGGCAAGCGCTTGCTGTCGAAAAGGCGAACATTTACCGATTCTCTCATTGGTAAATCAAGCTTTTTGCTCAGTGTTTCTTTCAGAAGATTTTATTCGGGGTCTCGTGAGGAGGAGGCTCATGGAAATTATAAATAATACATATTGACTCCAATGTGATAAAATATAAAATAACGATCGTGTAACTTAACAATATGTATAGAATATGTTATAATATACCATTTTAGTATACATATGAGTAATACAGGTGTTAAGACTAATTCTTTCGGTGGGGCAAAGTCCCCCCGAAAGCATGCCTTAAGGAAACACTGCTTGTACTTCTGGGCAAGAGATCTTAGTCTCTGCTGTTAAGTTTATACCGGGTTAACCCAGAAGTAATGTCGCATGTGCGATGACCGCTGCAATCCCGCCATCTGTTGAGCGAATACTGAAGTAGATTGCACGTGCCATATTTAGTCATACAGGGCACTTGATTATGCAGTAGTGTCTAGAAGGAGAACGATCTACTCCACGTTTTGGAATTGCGCTTGTGTTTGATCATGGCATTGTAGGAGGACAACATACCTCATATAATGCTGAGTGAATTTCATCAGGAACATCCAACCAGCGCAGCGGAACGAAACATCAATGCCGTATATGGTCAGGGTGCTGTGGATATGCGAAAGTGCCAGAGGTGGTACCAGAGGTTTCCATCTGGGGACACCAGCCTCACCAATAAGCCATGAGAAGGTGGAGAACGATGTCCTGCGAGGAGCGGTGGAGGCAAATCCAATGGAAACTGTTGAAGAACTGGTCAACGAACTCCATGTCACCCATTCGAGCGTTCATCGTCATCTGCTGGACCTTGGGTATGTGCCGAAACTCGGAAAATGGGTATCCCATTCTTTAACGCCTCAGCAGAAGCAGCAGCGAGTTAACATATGCAATTCCTGCTCACCCGTCACAAACGTGAGCCATGTGTGGACAGAATAGTGGCAGGGGTTGAAAAGTGTGTCCTCTACTATAGCATTACACGTAAACGAAGTGGAGGACGGCAGGAACAGTGCCAAAACAGGATTTACGGCCCTAAAAAATGATGTTGAATGTTTAGTAAAATATCCGTGGAATAATCCATTTTTAGCTCTTGCCATGGAACCAGATCATCAATGCAATGCAGATATCTACTGTCAGCAGCTTGAGCACCTACGCACTGCATGATTGGATAGACGGTCTGCTCTGGTTAATCGCAATGGTGTGCTCATCTACGTTGATAAAGCTCACTGACACACGGCAAGAAGGACCTGTGTTAATATCGAGGAAAATGGCTGAGAGAAATTCTCCCACCCGACGTTTTCAGCAGATTTTGCACCAACAGGCTACTGTCTGTTTCGCAGACTGCGAAATCACTTTTCCGGATGACGTGCAACGAACAGTGACCCAGTTCTTTGCCTCCAAACCGGCGACTTCTTTCAGCGGGTAATGCAACAACTGGTTGACAGGTGACAGAGTGTTGTGGAGTCCGATGGAGACTATTTTCCTGACTAACGGCAGTGTTCCTGGTAAGTTATCTATCTTTTCTTTACGGTTAAAAAATACGGCATTACTTATGGGATAAGCTGATACAATAAGCAATTATCTTCAATCACATGACTGTCTTCCAACCACTCCAAACACCTCATACGTTTCTCTTCAAAACAAAATATGTGGGCATTGCATTTATGATTCTAGGGATATGCTAATCTTCTGTGTTCGTTAACCTTGGTGGCAGTCTCTTATACAGATATATAAATGCAATATTTTATATTTAATTTTAAGTATTTGCGTTCTATGTTAATCAATTAATTTAATATTTGCAAAACAAATGAAGAAACATTCAAAACTATTTATTTCTGCCAATTTTAAAGTTTGGAAATTCTTCCGATTTGGAGCTCGCTAGATTGCGCTACTGTCATTTGGGGTAAACCCAATACAATGCATTGAATTCGTGTTTTCTCGTTTACGATTTAAACATATTCGTATACTATTAATATGTGCAAATGATTTTGTTGATATAACTAGCCATCGATAAAGTATTGACATTTACAAGTCAACAAACGTAATTGTATATATTGCAATGTATGTATGTTCTTGGTAAGGGTTTTGGGACATCGGAACATATGATTATATTTAAAAGTACTGCTTATGATAGCAGCTACTGGAGTTCAAAAGGATTCCACGACTTAAATAGAATAGATGCCCTGATATTATCTGAGTATTTCATTTCTTCAACGTTATTTCCGTCTTCTGTTGAATTCCCACTATATGATTTGTTGCACGCCCGAAGTGGGCGAGAGGTGTTTGGGGCACATCATATGGTCTGCAGGTTTGACAAGTAGCATTTTTTCTTGACTTCGATCCAAGGACCTACAGTATTAATAGATGACCCTGAAAAGGTGGTGGAACATTGTATATCTTAATACTACGAACACAAGAACAACTACACCTTTTAAGTTCTTTTATCCTGTTTGACAATGTTGACAAGGGACTGATTCCCAAGCGTAAATTCTCCAATCCATTGTAAACATTGACATATGGACTAAACATAATTTTGAGTCTGTTTCCTTGCTTTGGCGCGCTAGGAATCTCTCCTTCTTTTAATGTAGAATATTCGAATTGCAAATTTCAATGCTGCACCTACACAAACTCAATTAACTTGTTTACATTGTAAACAAGGGCTTGTGGTTACTGGTTACACAGTAGAGCTTTATTGACTGCCAGAAGCATATTTAGAAATGCTTGTGTAAGGAGACAAAGCTAATACGAAGTAAGTTACTTTATAAATCTTTAACAACAAGAGTACTAAATGCTTTAATGTGACAGAGCTTAATGAACGTTAACCATTGGATATCCTAATAGACAATCGAGTATACCAAATGCATTGTATATAGAAGATACACTTTTGAACTTCTGAAGAGGGCATGCTACTACTCTCTTTGATTACTTGGTTACTATTGTGCATATAAACTTTGACGTTTAGGCCATGGAGACTGGGGATACGTTTCCTATTATCTGTGTTTGATCATTTGGTTTATGTGTATCAAATAACAACTAAACAACCGAAACTCATTAAGAAATAAACATTCGGTTTCAATATACGTAACGATTAGTAAGGACATTTTCATAGAAATAACACTTAAGTTCCTAAAAGCAAACCTCCCCTTTTCACTCCTGTCTTGCTCCTATTTTAAAGAGATTTCAAGAAAACATCTACTGAAATATGTGAAACCATATGTTGAAAATAATTTTACAAGTGCAAAACTTTTACGTGAATTTGAATTTAATTTTAATGTTTTTAGGCATCTCAGACTCAGGCCGGGATAGGATGTTGGAAGATAGACGGCCAGAGCCTAATTTGAAGACACCATCCCTAATTTGCCTGATATGATTGAGGAAACCCCCTGGAAAAACCTCACAAGGGAGAGTTACAATATGTTGTCACTAAGATCGTTCATCTGATAGAGGATGGTGAGATATGGAGAATACCAAACTTTAAGGTGCGATGTACAAGGGGGGTCGGAGCTGGGTGAAAGGGGAGAAGTCTCGAAATTTACAGAAAGATAAATGATATATCCTCAGTATTTCAGAGTAAAGAACTAAACTTTCGGGAGGTGATTTCTGGCAATAAAACAAGTAAGAAAGATCCTTTGAACATGGGTGAAATTTCGCTTAGTTTTGGCGATACAGCGTTTCCATCTTTGAATACAAAATCGACGCCCAGTAATGGGAGGAAATGAATAATTCTCAATAAGTCAGAAACGAGTCATTGAATGAAAATTTCCTTTCCAGAAATTTGTTTCTAGCAACATGGTGGACATCAGGAATGAAAACACGATGTCACCTGTTTGTCATTGTTGCCAACTAGGTATATAGTTTAAAAATTTTTAATTGACATTTCGTCGTGTTATTGGATATTTTACATCGTCTATTAATGATAAAAAACATACTTAAAGCACACCACCGTGTTGCTAACTAGAGATAAGCCAGGTTTTCGCGATCTTATACAAACCACAGGTCAGACAGACCATCTGAAATCGTAGAGCATGGTTAATCGACCTTTTTCAAATAATAATAATACTTATATTCCTTATATTAGAACAGTTAAAACGGGTATTCTCATATTTCTATCCCAATATATTAATTAATACCCGCCATAATTTACAAAGAAATGTAATATCTTCGTACTGTTTTGTCAAAGGGCATTCAAACAGAAACCATGTTTTTTTTCCTTTAAATCTGCTTGATAATATTAGTTCTCTGCATGATACGTCTAAAACGTAACTGAAGTGATCAAAATAATATCCAAATGTGATTGTCAAAACAGAATAAATTCCTGTTTTAGTGGCTTTTTCGTACGGAGCGGATTTAATATCAGCGTTTATCTTTTGTAGACCATTACACATCAAATTCAATAAAATGTATACAAAATATGAAGGCTGATATGTGGTTTCTTAATTTGTTATGAGTATTTGAAAATAAAAAAAATATATATGCGTATTGGTGGCCCGATTTCTCTGGTGGGACAAAATCTAAAAATCTATTTTTTCACATGTTGTACAGTTATATAGGGAGAACATATGGTAGAAATGTCAACTTGGATATTTGAGTTTGAACGGATTATTCATTTGTAAATTGGGGATATAATACTCGTACGCGCTTTGGTAAACATATTATCAAAGCACGCACGAACATTATTAATCCTCAATTTGCACATTTTTAACACCATCAAGACTCAAATATCATAATTGAAATTACTACCATATGTTCTCCTTATATAACTGTACAATATGTGAAAAAAAATATTTTTAGGTTTTGTCCCACCAGAGATATCGGGCGTCAAATACGCATAAAATACGAATTGTTGGATTTTGAAACATTCATGAAAAATTAAAGAACCACATGTCAGCCTTCATATTTTGTATACACTTAATATAATTTAATGTGTAATGGTGTACAAAAGATCAACGCCAATATTCCATCCGCTCCGTGGAAAAAAAAAGCCTTCTAAAACAGGAATTTATTCTGTTTTGACAATCACATTTGGATATTATTTTGATCACTTCAGTTACGTTTTATGTTTATCATGCAAAGATCTAAAATTATCAAGTATATTTAAAGGGAAAAAACATGGTTTCTGATTGAATATCCTATGATATACCAGTACGGAGTTATTACATTTTTTTGTGAAGTACTGCAAAACTGGCGGCCATTAGTCAATATGTTGGGATAGAAATAAGAGAATACCTGTTTTGAACTGTTCTAATATAAGGAATATAAGTATTATTATTATTATTATTTGAAAGAGGTCGATTAACCAAGCTGGACGATTTCAAATGGACTGACCTGTGGCTTGTATAAGATCTCGAAAACCTGGCTTATCCCTAGTTTGCAACACGGTGGTGTGTTTTAAGTATGTTGTTTATCATCACTAGACGATGTAAAATATCCAATAACACAACGAAATGTCATTTGAAAAATTTAAACTTTATACCTAGTTGGCAACACTGACACACCGGTTACATTGTGTTTTCACTCCTGCTGTCCACCATGTTGCTAGAAACAAATTTCCGGAAAGGGAATTTTCATTCAATGACTCGTTTCTGACTTATTAAGAATTATTCATTTCCTCCCATTACTAGGCGTCGATTTTGGACTCAAAGTTGGAAACACTGTACCTCCAAAACTAAGCGAAATTTCACCCATGTTCATTCTTTACTTGTTTCGATGTCAGAAATTACCTCAAGAACGTTCCATCCTTTATTTGGAAACACTGTGGATATATCCTTTATTTAACTTCTGTGAATTTCGAGGTTCCCTTCCCCCTCAGCTTCGCTCCTTTGTCCATCTCACCTTAAATTTTGGTATTCGCCATATCACACCATCCTCTATCAGATGCTCTATGTTTGATTAGGATATCAGCGACAACTATCGTGACCCTCCCTTGTCAGTCAGGATGGTCAGCCACTGGGATCGATCCCAAGGCCTCACGAATACTAGGTGAAAACTCTACCACTGAATCACGGGCGCTCGTTAACTTTTCCGTGAAATACTCTAGCTAGAATATGTTGATTGCCTTGGAACCATGGGTGTTATATATTTCGTACAATAAATTTTGTAATGGCGACAAAGAATATCAATTTAACCCCATATCTATAGAATAAGAAAGGATTCAGTTCATATTCAATATTTGTTTTCTATCTCTTGTTACACCAGTACCTCAAGCATTAGTTTTAGATTGTTCACTAAAACAATTACGTGAGAAGCAATTCTTAACAATTCCTTTTTTGTTTACAAGTATTGAGAAGGAACATTATTTGTTAGGAGAATGTTATCCCATGAAATTACCAAGTGGCTGTAGATCAGTAGTAGAACGATAGATTAGCATTCAGCAGGTCGTGAGTTCAATCCCATCTTGACTGATATTATTTCAGAGATTTTCGTGAGTCACACCAGGAAAATGCTGGATTGTCATCTTCAACTTGGGCCCTGACCGACAGCTTCCCACATCATTTCCCCTCCACTTTCCTGGCCTGAGCCTTAGATGCCTAAAGACAAAAAATAAGAAAATCAAATAAAAAATTCTATGATCTTCCTTGAGTAGCGAGCGTAAAAATGAGAAATATAAATGATGTACCTAAGAATAAGTTTAAACATGGTGACGAGTTTTCAAATCTAAAGTACTGAAACCATTGAAAATTAAACGCCATGAAATATTTTGATTAAATGTACCTTCAACTTAGGCCCTGACCGACACCTTTCCTTATCCTTTCACCTCGCACATCCAGGCCTGAGCCTTAGATTCCTACAGGCCATAAGTAAAATTGAAATTGAAAATCCTATTTGTTGCTAATGTTTAAGTGTCTCTTTAGTGGAAGCAGAGGGAGGTGTTTAAGTGGAAGAAGAATAAGCGTTTTGAAATCATCTCTTGCTTTTACTTGCAAAGAGGAATGAGGTGACCTCAAAGTATATATGCTGTCATTTGAATTTCTCTGCTAGCCGTTGAAAATACTGCACTCAACCACGTACGTTACAATTACATTACATACTAGGGCTGGCGAAGGGTCATAAAGTGTATAGTAAGTGAGAGGTAGAAATTTGAATCCCTCGTAAATTGTACTGGTCGGCTATAAGTAACCTAGTTTAAATATGGAAGCAGTAAAGTTCACCCAGAACGTAATCTCGACCCCACGGGCTCTGTACAATTACAGATCAAGACCGTAAAGTGTAGAATAGTAGATGGTTCGAAAAGATCACCATATTTCGATTGCTACTATCACCGATGAACTATAAAATGCTAGAAGTACAACCAATGCCAGACTTTTCGTCAGACAGATGAGGGGGATGGGATTTCGTGATTGACCAACAACTCACAAGCCACAGTGAATGCTAGGAGATGAATTGAATAGGTGTATAGCTTTATGTATCCGCAGCATGGTGCATTGAAAGGACCCATTCTGTGGATTCATCAATTACACTATATCATCTGGAAATCCAATCGGAGGGGTTAGATCAGGGGTTCTTAACTTGGCGTCAGTGGATGGGTATCAGGGGGTTCGGAAGGGTCATTTAAGAAATTTACATTCGCTGCGTAAGTGTTGTGAGAGATTAATCACACTGCGCGGAATTACTTTAGATAGTATTTGATATACTTTTGGCTGAATAAAACCTCTCAAGGTTCACAGATCTGTTACTGAAACACTTTCATAACGGGAAATTATTTGGAATTGTGAATTATCATCATCACTCCCAATGTTCTGCTGAAAGCTTCAGGTCCTTCAGTGAAACCTACACCTCATAATTAATCCCGATTTTGTGCTTTCTGTTTTATCTAAGCATATGATTTTCCTTTGCTTAATACAGTTAAGGGCTTGCATTCGTCTCTTTCCTTTTCTTTCTTCCTCAACAATACCTTCAATTGCTTCCCTCAGCATATAATCTCTCTCTTAACCAACTTCTTTATCTTCTTTATTGTCTCCGCATTGTTCATCTATCGCCTATTCTCTTGTGCATTTCTTCATTTCACATCTTCTATATCCAGATATTTCTCTCATCCTTCTCCATGTCTACCATTCATAGACTTACAGTTTTCTTTTATAGCTTTTTCGTAGAGTATGCGATTCTGCTCCGTAATACATAATACTCCATACAAAGCCTTTAATTAATCTGACACTTCCTTCGTAATTGTTCCTTCGAATTAGGAGAACTGTTCTCCATAAATGTTAAGCAAGTAGGCGAGAGACAAAATCTCTTTCTCTCCCACCGATTTATTGCTGTTCATTCTGGTAAGTCGTTGTCTACTTTTATACCTTCATTCTCGGATTTAGATACAGGTTCTTACAAGTCTTTGATACCTGCATTCTTAAATGCTTGCATTAGGATATTCCAGTTGAATCAATCGAGTGCCCATTCCAAATCAACCAATGTTACATATACTTCCTTGCCTTTTTCTATCTATCTCTCTCCTATGGTTCTTAACAAACCAATAGCGTTTCTTGTTGCTTTCCTTCTTCGAATTCCAAACTGTTTATCTTCCATTTCTGCATTCACCCTACCGCATCACGTCTGTTTAATGCTTATCAGCTGGTTTGGCAATCTTCACATCTTTTTGCATTGTTCTTCTTTCCCAATGGCATTATTTCTGTTTCTAAAAGCTATTCTGCTGGGTTATAAAAATTTTGCTCCTGACTGGCAGTCTACTTTTTAAAAATCAATTCAATCGGAACAGCAGACACACCTATTGACTTACTTACCACTTTGCATTTAGCTTAAAGGATTCCAAAATTCTTCTATGAGCATTTTGAATCCTTTATTATCATAACTTACTTTTGCTTCTTCTACATTTAATGAATGTGGGCGTTGAGACTTTTCATGCGGTTTTTCTATATATTCTTTCCATCAATCAAATATATCTTCCGATCACTAATGCGGAATGGATTTTTGTCCTCCAATGACCAAACAGATTTTCTTTCCTTTTTTAATGGGTTCCATCACATCATATCTTTTTGTTCTTTCCAAGTCTTCTCTTTCAATGTAATTCTTTGTTAACCATGTTTCTCTTTCTTTGCTTGTTTCTCTTCGCATTACATTATTACCTTCTTCTGCATCTACGTATGCTTATATTTTGTTTTCTATTTAATTTTCTTCAACATTTCTTATCTAACCCATTCTCTCTTATTTCTTTTCATGATATCCTATTACTTCTACCGCATCGAGCAAACAGTGATTTAAGCACCCCCACTGTCTGTTAGTACTTCCGTATGTTCTGACAGAACTTGAGTAATTTTCTTTTAACTTTTCTACAAATTTATCTTTCATCTTTTTAACTTTGTAGTGCTAAATTTCTCTTTCCTGCTTTCCTTCTACCAACATTTTTCAGTGTTATGTCTTTCCTCCGCTTTCCAATGACAACTTGTACTTCACTTCTCCCTTCTCTTTGCGGTCTCTAACAACATCATGTGGTCTTCATCTCTAATTTCAGTTCTAGGAAGAGTCTATCCTTAATTCACGAAATCCTACTGCTTGTTATTGTTAATCGCTAATGTTTTATCATGGCGATTCCCTCTTCTCTGCTTCCAACAGTGATCTGATGTTCCATTTCCGATTCTCAATCTTCTCTCTCCAAATTGTTGTTTGATTTCTTCTAGTCCCTTCTATTTATTTCATTGTGTCAACTTTTCAAAGACATAATTCTCCTGGAGATCCGAATTGGCAGGGTATATGAAGATCTGAAATGAAAAACACCCCAAGTCAGTAGTAGAAATATGTATGTCCTGGGCCATCATACTTTTCCCCCTATATAAAATGAGGTTTTCTCCCCATATAACATCCTTATAATTTACCATTTCCCGTATAAAAAATAACAAATTTTCATTTCACGAAATCATACCTTGTGTTCCCCTTACAATATGAGATTTTCTCTCTTATAACTTCCACTTCTTACTCTTAGTTCCTCTATGAAAATGATCAATTTTTATGATGTTATATTTTAACGAAATTACCAATTGTATTGTATTGTTGGTGAAACATGAATATTTTTAACAAAAATCAATATTATCCTAAGAGGCTGAAACTTGGTACAGTATATATACGGGGATATATACTCATTTTTTTATTTTTGCTCTATCTCTAACAGTTTTCGAGATACCAGGGTCCAAAGTTCCAAATTTTGATAAAAAATCAATGTTTTTAAAATTTAAAATTTATCTGTTTTCAATGATGCTAAGAACGATAATGTTATTTTTAACGACTGTTAACATATTAGGGATCAAAATCCTAAATTTCACAAAAATGAAAGACTAAAATTTGGTATACGGTTTCTGATCAAACTTTAATATTTTATATGGTTTGTTAATATCTAATTCAAATAATTTATGGAACTCACTTAATACATTATTATTCAATTTATGTAATTTCTTCTTGATATATATCTTTTTTACATGCCATATTTATTTATTATTCACAATAACTTTAATGATGATATATATTAAAATTAATTTTGGGTAGGTATTTTTTACTTAAAATTCGTCTGTTAAGCGTTCATTTTAATATCATATATAAATGATGTCTCTGCAACCAAAATGACATAACAAATTGTGTTTGCTGGAACTGCCTCACTAAAATCAATTACTATTTTAATATTTGTTCTTTCATTAATTGTTACATATTTTTGTTTGAGGTTTTCAATATATAGATTGGTCGATTTTTAATAAATTCTTCAGGAGAATAAAACATATTTGTATTACCCTGTGTTACTCGCTTAAAGGAAGTATAACTTTTATATAGGTTAAAATAATCGTCATTCACAGTATCAAGATTCAAATTTTCTCTAGGAAAGATCTCATTTCTACCATTTTTCAAATAAATATTCTTTACATGACAGTATTCAAATTTACTAGAACACTTCTGCTGATTAATACCATTACGGTCAGTTTGGAATAAAACAATTACAAAATCAGGCATGTCAAATTGTAATGAATTAAATTGTGTAGTAACATCAAGTTCAAAACATGCACCTGTTACATGTCTCTGAATACATTGATATGTATGAAATTGTATTGGTAATCGAGGATTTTTTAATATATCAGATTTAATTTTATTGGCATGAGTTTTTCATATTCTACAACAGGAATTCGAAGCTCCATTGACTTAATATTCAATATTGCTGGATATGGTAATGTAGCATCATCAAGTGTTCCATCGGCCTCTTTTTTGTTTTCTTAAACAAAGAATTCTTTGTTTTCCATCGATAAAATACTATATCATGGTTAGAGTTTCTTTTAAATGTTACTCTAAGACTACCTTTCCATAGAATTTCTTTATAATGACTTAAAAATTTAAATAGCAAATGCAATGGAAATAAAACTGTATTTTCCATTCGTGGCAATTTTGCATTGGTTTAAAGTCCACCAACTTTAAAATATTCTAATTCAGGTTTTGATATTTTAGTGTAGCAATTGCGGTTGACATAATTACTGGATATCCAATTTTATCAATAATAGTGCCATGTTTCCTAACTTCTACTTGGGAAAATAAATATGGTACAAAGTTGTTGATGAGTTTAATATTTGATCCTGCAGTAAATGTTCCACTTGCTTCACGACCAATTACTTGAAATTTAATATACATATTGATATAATACGGATAAATAAATCCATCACCAACATCTATGTCAAATTCTAAATCCTTGTTGGATTCATTTAAATTATTAATAGTCAATGTCTTTAAATTTTTTATAGGAAATATCATGTTCACGACATGCTTGGTCCAATCTATTAATACCACGTTCACCTCTTGCTAATCGTTCATCTAAAGGTGTACCTGAACAACAAAAGCTATAACCAGGCAAATGTAACTCAAAGGGTAATTTATTAAAAATATCATTAACTAAACCTTTACCTTCATAAGGTTCCCTAAACTTTGGTAGAAGTATATGTATAATTTTAATTAGATAACCTATTCCCTTAGGATTAGACACAATAAAATTTGTTAATTGTGAACATATCATATCCATTATTCCAACCTTCTCATTGTGAAAATTATTATTGTCCGCATTTTCCTCATCTGCAATGACAAGTGATCTATCCACCAATTTTCGAACAAAATTCATCCACATAAATTCAACAGGTAAACTTGTGTATCATTTTATTCCAAACCCACTTTAATAGGGTGATCACCAGTTGAAGATTTTAATTAAATCGAAATAGGTTTAATTAAATTTTTGAACTTTTCAATAATGCTAGACTTTACTCTATTTTGTGTTGGATCATTATTTTGAGATAATGCATTACTTATTTTTAGAATTTTTGTATATATTTTATAATCAGTAGTATATATAACATGTTGTTTCCGAGTTAATAATTCCCATAAGCCTTTTCTTGCTTTAAAGATTTCATATACTGTACCTTGACCTATTTTAGTGTCATCATATATTATATCATCTTGAACATATTGAACATTAAGCCTAACAACTATCCAACGAATTTTACCTTGAATATTTTGTCAATACAATCCAAAAACTTCATCTTTTTCAGCTTTATATCTGCTTATGTATCGAGTGGCTAAGGGTCCTCATTGTACCTCTTCAGTAGGTTTTTGCTCTCTTTTTGAGGTTTTGATGTGGATAAAATTTCCTTTTCAAATGAAGTTTCACTTGGCATTTGGATATAATTTAAGATATTTCGATTTGTAAAAGGAATAAGTTCATTGATTAAATTAAGATTATCTTCAGTTACACCTTTAATTTCTTGGCCTAAATTAGTAATAGCATCTATAATTGGTTTATCAGCCTTGTTTTGTCTCTAATAATAACTACGATGACCCTCTTTCCAACCCTTAAATCTTTTAGGAATATAATCTTCTAATATAATATCTGCATTTGATTCATTAACAGAGGTTTGGACATTTTTTCATCATGGTATTTATATTAAAACATTATGATTTCACAACTATAAGTTACAAGGTTACGTTTATGAAATAACTAAAAATCGATTAATTTTATTTCGATATTTTCTTTCCTTTAATTTTCGAGACATATCAATTGTTAAAAAACGTAAGGTTCTGACCGACATCTTGAACAAAGATCTCTTAATATTGAAAATGACATATCACCCATTGTATATTCATTGTACACATGTTTTAAATTTATATTATCCTGTCGGAATGAACATAATAAATTTGTGTTGTCTATAATTAATTGTTTTGGTACTTTAGTGAATGTTTATGCTAAATAAAAGCAATCAAACTTTTTATGTCGACCTTGTGTAAAATAGTTTCTTATTTCATTTTGATTTTCTAATATATAATCATCAAAAATAACAACAGACTCTGCTAAACATATTTCCAATAAATTACTGATGACGAAAATGTTGCAAGTTTTTGTTTTGAGGTTAATACATTTTCTGCTTTATTATATATTTTTTGAAGTTGTTCTAAACTTTGGTTGTTCTAAACTTTTTGAAAATATATAAAAGTGACGATTTCTCCAATCAAGACACCCAGGATTTAAAATAAAATTATCAATTAAAAGTGTTATTTTACCAGATCCTGAACTACCTGTAATCAAACATCGAATATTATTTGGTAATAATTCACCGTTATATTTTGTAAATGTGTTAATGTTTGAACGTGTTAAACGTTGTGTTATATTCCACATGTTTATTTTATTATAATACTGAAGATATGTGAACTCAAGAATTATGGCTTGATGGTAAACTCATCCATTTAACATAGGCTTTATTATTTTTCTTTCCCAATACGTTATCAACCAAATATGTATCAGGAAATTTTGTTATCTTTAATTCATGTTCGTAGAATCGCTCTTCAATTAGTTCATTTCTTGAATCTGTAAGGTGATATGTTGGAAGATCACTATGGAAAACTTTTGCAATTTGAAAAATTTCTGTACTTAAGTTACCTGTAAAACCTCTGTCAAAACCAAGGTGTTTAAATTTACTAATTCGCACATAATCACCCACTTTACATTAATTTTTGCTTTTAGACAGAGATTTTTTTCAGTAAATGTTTTATATTAAATCTTTTCTTCTTTCTCAATACTGTCAATTGGTTTCATTTTTTTGTTAAAATGTTTTTTATTATTATATTTATTCACTAGTTCAGGGAAATTACTAACCCATTTATAATATCTCTGTAGTGTAAATTGTTGCCACGTTAAATTACGCAATGTTTTATTAAATCTTTCAACGATACTTGCCTTAACATCACTGCAGGTGGGATAATGTTTAATATTATTTTATTTCACTAATTTCTCAAACTCTAAACTACAAAATTCACGACCTCTATCAAGTTGTAAAAATTGTAACTCTGTTTACTTCTTTGAGAACAGAGGAAAATGCTTGTGTAATTTCTTTTGCACTTTCATTGTTTTACAGGAATAGCCGAAGCAAATTTTGACAATGTATCAGTTACAATAAATACTTAAAACCTTGATTATTTTTGATAAGCCTGTCAAATTTCCATTATCTATTTCTACAAGGTATGCTTGCCAAAGATCATGTATTATTTTAGTTACAACTGGTATTCGAGAGTAGTGTCGTCTTGCTGGTTTATGTAACTCACCAACTATTTTTCACGAATTAATTTTGATATTTTATAAAGTTTGTTTTTATTTACATTTTCGTATTCTTATTGTAAACGTGTAATGAAAAAGTAGGTTGTTAACATTTGATGTTCTGCAGGTGCAGGATGACTGAGAACTAATCTATCTACTGGCTCAATATGAAATTCTTGTTCATCTATTTCAGGTTGTTCAATAAGGCCTGGAACTCTAGACCCCTAGTTGTATATTTCTATATTTGTAACGTTCTTTGGAATAAATATTCATAATTGGAAAATCTTTATGCTTTCCTCGCAAAAACATAACACTAGTAATAATAATTTTACCACTATGATAAAAATCAAAATAATTTTGTTACCATCAAACACATATGCCTTTACGCCTCGAAATTCACGTTCTTTATGTGGAGAAGAACACCTTTTCATAATTTGAACACTTGCTAGTTTATTTATATGTTCACGTAGCCTTGAAACTAAATTTACAAATTCAAGATTTAAATCAACACTACGATTATTATAATCAGTAACATTTACATAATTCGAACTCGAATTAGTAACTGTATCTTGTATATTCCATAATTCTGTATTGGTAGGAATTAAACTAATGGAGGCTTCTAATGTTCTAAACTAATTCAAATTTGCATATTTTGTTGGTATAATGGAGAGTGTATTAGATATTTTTGTATAGTTCGTTTGGATATCACTTAACTTTGTCTCAATTTCTACAATTGCAGATTCATTACTGGTAGTACTTTCCTCTAAATTTCAATGCATTTTTAAACCAGCTATACTTCCCATTAACTCCATGAGCAAAAATAAATTTTGTATGTTTAAGGAACATACAAAATTGTCCTGTATGTTTAAGGAACATAAGGAACATCGCTTGTTTTGATTGTTCTTCAACATTTGTTAAAACATCTCGAATACCTTAGATATCTTTCAAGGTTGGTCATAAAGTTATACTACCCTTAAGATCTTGTAATATTTGTTTGATATTATTAATAATATCAGGTATATTATTGTTTCTAATGCTATTTTAATGATATAAATATTATTTTTATTATTTTAAACCTCTTGTAACGTGGGTAATTAATTAATAGTTTATTGTAGAGATGTTAAATTTGCTTGAATTTCACTTATATCAGTTTCTGGTTTTTCAATGAGACTTGTTAAACATTCACGAATATTCGTATCATCAGATTCTTTTGGTGTACTCTTTGAATTTGTGCTAAATCAGTTTGAATAGTTTGTATTACATGTTGAATTGTAATTAAATTGCTAGGAAGATCAAAAGTCTCCAATTTCTTATTCAATTTTGCTTAGTTCTTGTAAACTACTCACTTCAGATGGCAATCTATTAAGAATATTTTGAAGTTGATTTAACTCAAATTGTATATTTGTTATCTCAAATACTGACCGAAATAATGTATGAAATTCTAAAATTTTATTAATATCTGATACATCTGTATACACAAGTAAATTAGTAATTTCATCGTGTAATTTATTGGTTTCATTTCGAAATAAATCAAAATCACTTTTCAATTTAGATATTACATTCCAATATCTTTAAATCATGTTTTGATGGATTATTTTGTACTTTATTTTCCATTGTTGTTACTGCTGTTTGAAAATTATTAGATATTTTTTCAACTCCGTTAGTTTTTCTTTTAAACCATCTAATAATTTTTGCATTTCAGTGTTTGAAATAAATTGTTCTTTTAATTTCATTAATTCATTTTTAATGTTAGTAATTGTGTTTTGATGCTGTGTTAAATCATTTTGAGTAACAAGATTTGTAATACGTTGATATTACAGATTTTAACACATTATCAAGTTTTCATAACTCTAGAAGTGTGTTTTGTGTAGTAGATATTTCATTTTCTATATTTGAAGATATAGAAAAGTTTCGAAATGAATTAATTTAATTTTTAAGTTTTGTAATTCTATTATCAAGAATTATAAGTTGATTATTATTTATATCTATCTCTGTAGAGTAGGCAACAGCAGACATTCTATAGCAAGGAGAGCCAAAAATATAATTTGACATTTTTAATATGGTTATTATATTACGATTTTTAAAGAATTTATTTTTAGTTTTGTATTTCAAAAATTATTATATGATATTCGTTTCCACACCAGCAATGAGATAGAATAAAGCGGTGTGGTTTATACGTGGTATCTCCAGTAGGTCTAATCTACATTTTATTATATTAGTTTGTGTTAACACATGTTTCACATTTTGTTATTTCATTATTGTTTTTTACCCCCAAGGAACTGTGTATGTATTACAATTTAAAATTTTCCTTTTATCATCATGTGGGTCTAAGGCAACTTTAGTTACTTGGTTGGTGGTTAAGTTATGATTTTTTGAATGTATTTAATTTTGTGTTTTTGCAATGAATTTACTAATGTATAAACAATTTTTATAATATTAAAATGTAATTTCTTTTTCCACAATATTTTTATACCTTTACTTTTTTTCTTTTCTTTATTATCTTCTGTTCTTAATGCATAATTTTTTCTCGCACACCAATAAATTCTCTAATTAGCAAACCATTTTATTTTATAAAGGAATATTATATTGATTATTTTTAGGATATCCTGAAGTATCAAAATATTTAATCATTTGTTTCATGTCCTCATACATATTTTCAGTTTTAATATAATAAATAAAGGCATCCGTGTCTTTATAGGCAATAGTTATGTTATTACCATAACTTTTCTTCATATTATAATGGAATTCATACACTGTATACACTGCTAGCTTTGAAACACAAGCACTGTTGCCCCAAACATAAATTGCATTATCTAAAGTTACAGATTTTTTAAACTTGTGAAATAATGAGAGTTCTTCATTAAACCTTGCCCAAGTTTTAAATTGTTGTTAGGCAACTAATTTTTTACATTTTAGTTCATAATCTACAAGCTTGACATCAATACTTTTTCTAACATCTTCCATTGTTTAACCGAATACACAATTATTTAATAATAGCATTTTTTAAAAATTCTTTAGTTGCCTTTGTAGGACAATCAGTATTAATATCTATGTAAGGCGATAGTCATATAAATTGTCAAAACCATAACATTTTATGTACTCTCTAACACCAAACAATGTTTTAGATAACATTGCAACATTCTATAGTGTACAATATATTTATTATTCGGTTTCAATGTTAGTAATGATTTTTCATTTTCCCGTTTGGTGGAATCTCATTAATAGGTGCAAATGGAAAATATTTATGTTCATCATGCAATTCCTCTGGATATATTAAACCTACTTCAGCAAAAAATCAGAAATCACTATCTACCGGCCAATTTAAAATATTATCTTTATTCCATTCGTTATTTGTTTCAAAACAAAAATTTTTTTGTGGTAAAAATTGATTAATTGTCAACCCATATAACGTATTCATATCTAAATATAATAAATAGGATGTTTTCTTTTTAGGATCAAAATATTTGAAAATGGATGATTAGTTTTAACATATCACAATACAGATTATGTAATTCCTCCACGTATATATTTTTCTATAAACAAGTACATGTTAACATAAGAAAATAATGAAAGTTTAATTTTTGTTTTATAGAACTAGCCTGCCATGCTTGACTGGGACTAGTATAACGATTTACTTGGATCAATTTCAAACGTGTAAATACAAGTTTTACGAAAATTTTCTAAAATATCTGTTGTAAAAAGTAAAACATGTTAAATATTGATTATGAAAATCACCAAGTGTTTTATATTTAAATTTATTCCAAGTTATTTTGGGCATAATTATAATCCTCATCGGAACATTCATTTTTATTTAGTGTATTATAAAATTCTTCTTTACATGATAATTGTTTATCACTAAATTTCTCAAAATCGGTTACATATTTATAAGAATATATTCCCTTACGAGTAACCAAAGATAAATCTTCTTCATTATTGACGTATTGTGAAGTGTATATAAATTGATCTCGCTTTAATTTAGAGACTATTACATCGAGACTATATGGTACAAATCTAAATAAATCTAAAAATCTCAATTCAATTATTCTTCCATTATTAAATGTAACCAAAATTTAGAAAATGTAATATATTTCTCGTCACTTTGTGGTATAACATTTATATTACCTGAAGTACAATCAAGTTACTTTACAAATAAATAATAATCATACCCACTGAGATTATGGCAGAACACAGGAACAAAATTACTTCCACTTTTAACTTGTAAATTGCAGTTATTACGCAATGGTTTAATATTTTCTGCTCTTAAATGATTCTGATGTTTTATCTTGTAATTTTCATTTGTATATACAGTATTACAAACCGGATATTCATGTGATTATTTATATTCTTCTAATTGTGTTGTTGTTAGTAGCATCATTGGTCTTTGTTGGTGTAATATATTTACAATTGTTTGTAATTCATTTTCCATTGCAAATAAAAAGCGATTTGCTACATTTTCACATCGATATGTAACAGGTTTTGATGTTTCAAATTGATTTGTCCAACATAAAATATAACCATACCTATTAACTCTATGGTTATGAATTTGTGTTGTAACGGTACCTACTTCTCTTTTCAATAGATCTAAATTACATTCAAAATCTGCTATAATTACGACATCAGTATGTAATAATTTTAATTTATTATACTTTATTACTTTTCCAGATTTTGGTAAATTAACTTGTGTTATACTTTTTGCACAATTCTGTATGTTATACAAATTTTGGTTCACTATAAAATTGTAGTAAGCAATGCTACAAATATATATTTGTTCGGTAGGTTTAGTTAATTGACCCCTAATTAAACATGGTAAACGTTTGATTAGAGAATAATATGTGATTGAATCTTTAGTATAATATAATAAATGAATATCTTTAAAAGGTGATTCATTTTCACTACTGTGCAATGGAACATTTTTTATTTTCATAATTTATTCCACATACGCTAATAGATATTTGTTTATTTGGATATTTCTGATTATATTTTTTTTCAAATTGATTTATATTTGATAATGCAACTGGAAATGTTATACGTTCTTTAAGGATTGTTATTATTGTGTTTATATAAGGTAAATAATTTGATATACGATAAACATGATCTGTCACTGGATATATTGCAGCAAGAATACAGTAGAGAAACAACATGTTATGTTTATTATTTTCTATATTTATAACAGCCTTTTTGATTCTATCCATGTTGGTAGCTTTATATATGATGATGCAAGCCACAGAGCATATTTACTAATTTGTTTATCAAATATATGATAACGTTCACTACATAAGACCAACCAGATTTTTCAACACCCGATTTTGTTGATGTACTAAGAGATTATTAAACTATTTCTCAATTAGTTTCTTTATTTTTGTTGAAAGTAATATAATTTCATTCCCACTCTGTTCAGAAAATCTTGTATCTTGTCCTAATGTTGAGTTTTTAAAAGTAGAAATAAGAGTAAAATTAACTTTAAAAGAAAAGTAGAAGTAAGAGTAAAATTAACTTTGAAAGAAAAGTTCTTTATTTCTTGTTTAAATATTTCAATGCACTTGGTTTTAATACTATTTAGAAAACTTAAACTATTCTGGTTTATATCAGAAACTTAAACTTTTTCAAATTATTAGTAATACAGTTTCAAAAGGTTTAATTTCGTTGTTAAGTTTTCGTCTTTTTTTGGTTCTCCATTATGCATTCCTTTTATATGTTTTCCTGTTTGCTTTTGAAAATTAATTCTTACAATTTCAACATATAACACGTTTGATTGGTTGCTTTTTATAATATATATATATATTCAAAGTTTAAATTAAAATATTACTTGAATTTATTAGTATGTTATTTATTATATAAATACAAATTAATTGGTATAATATTTTAATGTGTTTTTAAAAAAAGAAAACATTTACCTGCTGATTTTTACAGTGAACATAAAAAATATGATTCTTTCTAAGTCATTAATTATACCAAAATATTATGCTTACATAAATGCACAAGTTATTTTCATTCTGAAGTTCCAACTTCAAATGAACATATTTTCTTCGGAAACTCCTTTATATACCTTTTAAAATGAACAACGGGAATTTCCCGTTTCAGGTAGTGACGTCATAGGTTTGCATAGTGCAATTGCTCTACAATGTGCAAAAAATTAATAATTCATTTTCATAGCTCTTACATTCCCCATTCTTTTTAAAAATATATTTTTTATTCTTCACTCTCATATATTCACAATTATACACTCAAGCTAGTCTATTAATGCCACAAATTTTCTTAAAGAAATCGTGTATCTTTCATTTTTGTCAAATTTTAGAGTTTTGACCCCTCATGTCTTAAAAATGGTTATAAATAACATTTTCGTTCTTAGCATCATTGAAAACATAATTTTTAAATTTAAAATATTGCTTTTTTACGAAAGTTTCGAATTTTGGACCGCCATATCTCGAAAACGGTTAGAAATGGAGTAAAAAATAACAAACGTTTGTTCCCCTATACAGAAACCCCTCCGTATTATTATAAAGTGTCTGTATACCAAGTATCAGCCTCCTAGGACAACTTTCATTTTTTTCAAAATATTGTTTTTTACCACGATGTTCAACTTTGACGCCTCATATCTCAAAATTCGTTAAAATAACATGTTCGTTCTCAGAATAATTAAAAATATATAAATTTTAAATATATTGATTTTTTACCAAAATTTGGAACTTTGGACCCTGATATCTGAAAAACGGTTATTTTCAGGTATAATTTCGTGAAATGAAAATTAATCATTTTTTTATAGAGGAAAGGGTAAATTATAAGGATGTTATATGGGCAGAATATTTTATTTTAATGGTGGGGGGGGGGGAAGTATAATGGCCCAGAACATACTTATTTCTACTATTCAAGTCCTCTATTTTCGTATTTGCATCTTTTCTGTTCAGGTTTTCATATTATCTCCAAACAAATTAGTCGGACAAATCATTAAGCTAATTTTGTACCTTGAAACTTAGGCAAATGAAGTAGCTGCTTCCCGTCGCCTTCCACATTCTAGTAAAGGCATGTATCTGCAGTAAATATAAATCACATTTTAATACATAATAAATAGATAGACAGAGATCCATAAGCATTCAACAGGTTTTCAAAGGAGTAGATGACTCAAAGAACGTTAAGAGCCAGTGGTCTAGATTTTGAGATTGTTCAGTGGGCGATATCTGCCAAGAATGAGATGACATTTGAAACAATTAGTTACACTCGATTCCAAAGAGTCTGACCTCTTTGATTATTGTGTTTTGAGCTGAAAAGTCTAACTTCGGGCATCTTCAGAATCTAAACCAAAGATGCCAGGTTCGAGCCCCCGAAGGTGAATAGTTGCAATTGGGAAACTTTAGTACGAATGTGTTTTTTTCTTTTAAGTGCAATATGTCAAAATTTTATTAAGTGTAGAAAAAAGCAACATTCATTGAAATACGTAATGATACAGTATTTAGAAACTATGCATATATGTGATCACGTGATTGTTTTGTCCCCTACTTTTCCATACGTAGAAGACCATTTCCAAAGAAAGCAAACATAGTTCTCGCATTCATAGTATATTGAACAATACAAATTAGAAAAACAAGAGCATTGCAACGGATATGAATGTTATTGTATTGGACACCGAAAATTCAGTCATATTTCTTCAGAAGGAATCTATCAGAAAGAGCGACACGACATATCAGGTTTTTCATGAGCTCGCATCTGAGATATTTTAGAAGGAATCCGGCATTTTTTCACAAAGCGCCATGTTTGAACCCTCGTAGAAAAAAGTGTTAATTAGGGTCAGTAACTCGCTTGGGAGGTTTAATAATTACAACATTTTCCAGAATTTTATTTAATTCTTTCACTTAAAACACTTGATTTAAATACGAATTTTATACAATTCGAAACTCATTTTCCAGCCGAATTTTGGAATGAAGAAGATAATTTTCAGAATACGTGATTCCATATATTCAAAGTACACTTCAAGAGCTACACAATGGCTTTTATTTCAGTTCTGTAGTTCTTCTTGTGGTTTGAGACATTCAGGTTTCGGTACATGTCTACGGGAGTAAAAAACGCCTTACGCCATTTTGGAAATGTTGGCACCCGGGAGATATAAAGACATCATTTCTGTCAAAAGTGATTCTGATATCTTCAGGTATATAGGAACCCACATACGAAAAATATTTTTTTTTCCAAAATTGTGATGCAACCAATTTTTCTAAATTGGATGATTTGTCATGGAATAAAACGATTAAATAAGTTTCAGTTTCTGACGTAAATTGTGAAGAGAAACGCTACAAATATTTCATTCTAATAATAAATTTCATAAGGAGATTTTTGTCAATAAGAAAAGCTGTTTCAACAAAGTGAAATGTTATATTGCTTTTACACGTACGTAGATTTAAACCTAGAGAAAGCATCCACACACAGGCTTGTTCTGTTTTGAAAACAACTGCGCAGACAGAAATTAATATCATTCCTTACCCAGGCAGTAAGTTTGTTTTACTATTACTAACTAATCTAAACCAACCTAATCTTCCTGATCTAAAATCACTAATGTATAAAATGGTCCACTGAGCTTGACTCTATCTGCTGGTGTTTTATTAAGACAAATCTTGGCAATATTTCTTCAGCTGTAAAAGTATCTCGTGGGTAAAACCTTCTAAACCAATACTACACGGACGTGGGTTCGAGCCCTCGTCAGGTCAAGTTTTTTTCCTACTAGTCAAAAAGACAATAGTAACTTCTCTTCATCAGATGACAAAAGTATAGAACTTGCAACCAAGTATATATATGTATATCAAAACCTCATCACTTCCATATGAAAAAAGCATTTCAGAATACTGAACTTAATACCTATAGAAAGAAACTATAGTATCTTAAAGTGACTCATCGTTCGTGGCTATCGTGAACTTGGGGGATAGTGAATTTGCTGTCTGGCACCTTGATCCGACTTTGGATATAACAGCATTTACTCAATTTGTATTTAACGTTCACATATAATATATCGACGCTCTTTCAACACACACCATTTCTCTGATGTTATATTTGAACATAGTAATTACTTATATCCTGAAATGCTTGTATCAATACATACAAAACTTCGGGACGGGCGTAAGCCATAGTGCTGTTACCGCCCATACAATTCATTTTATCTTCTCTTATCTTAACATACAAAACTGATCATTATATTTTTATCTAATTATTCATGCTTTGAGGAATATATCATTACATAAAAATAACTGTTTAACTTTTCCAGAACGGGGTTGAAACCGAGGACCTCAGGATTAGAAGCCACGCGCTCTATCACTGAGCTAACATAAGCAGATCTACTTACCTCTTTTTGATAGATCTCCTTCTGAAGAAACATGACTAAATTTTCGGTGTTCAATACAATGTCATTCATATCCTTTGCAATGCTGTTGTTTTTTCGTGTTTGTCTTGTTCATTGTACTATGAATGCGAGACCTATGTTTGCTTTCTTTGGAAATTTTGTTTTACTATCACATGCATGCATAGTTTCGAGATACTGTATCATTACGTATTTAAATGAATATTACTTTTTTCTACACTTAATAGCACTTCGACATATCTTACTGAACTTAAGAAAAACACATCCGTAGTAACGTTTAATTGCAACGATTCACCTTTTGGGACTCGAACCTGGCATCTTTTGTTTACATATTCCGAAGATACCCGAAGTTGGACTCAAAGAATTTTCAGCTCCAAACTGCCTAATCAATGCGGTCAGCCTTTTTGGAATAGAGTGTACGTCCTACATTACGGGAAGAGCTCAGTTCGATTGTGCGCCTCTTCTTACGAGCAAGACAACTCACTAAACCGTAAAGCGAATTATCTAAGGGAAATGTTCGTTAAGAAGATAATTAATGCCCACGCGACGTGAACAGCACATGGGAGGTGCGGAAATAGCGATCCACATATTCTGGACCTATGGCACGAAGGGAGGTGTGGTGGTCACTGGTCAGTCCCATGTTCAGCCGCCTGTACCTACCAAGATGCCCAGGAGTACCAAGGGCACTCTAGAACTCAATTTGATTAAAGGTTAATCCACTTTAGAGCACCAGGCATGGGAGCGCTGAAGGAGAGTCAGACACGACGTTGACAAATGAACTGGGCCTTTAACAGATCAGTTTTCAATTCCATAGAACGCCTATGGTAGGAATTAGAACGTCGGCTGCCTGCCAGACATCAGTGTTTGACCTCACTATTTAACTTAACAGCAGCATTTTTGGAATAATGAAATGCCACTCACTAAAACATTTACGCTACTACTGGTGCAAAATTTCCGTAGTGAAGGTCGCAATGTAATAAAGACGAAGAACTTACCAACCCAATAATAGTAAATGCCAATACTGGGAAGTTTGCGGACCTAAAAGTATGACGTTAGTTACTGTCACATGTCTATATTCTTTTGATAGCGAAAATAACTTAGTAATAGTTCTATGAGTACTTTACATAGTTTATATTTCTATGACAAACATTATATTTCTATATTTGTATTTCAACAAATTCCAATTTTGAAATACAATGTCAATATTAAACAGGAAGACAGATAATTACTGCACCACACAAATTATTTTCTATTTTTAAATCCTATTTACTCATCTCAAAATAGTTGGACAGAAAATCATTAATATTAAAGTTTTGTTGTTATATGTGAAATTAAATGACATCATATGCATCGTATACTGCTTCTCCAACTAGACGTTTTAGACATTTTTGCCTTTGTTTGCTCTTTCTTTAAGATGAAATTCATCTGTCAAGTTCTATGGCCACAGGAAGTTAGTAAAGACTTCCGAGAGAAGCCAAGTTAGTTGGCCGTGGTCCAAGCTACATGAAAACTAAAGACTTCATATAGTATTGTTATTGAGGGAAAGAACGTTAGAGTTTAAAAAAATACATTCATAAGCTTTTACATCCTTTGGTGACTCCCGCTTGTATATAAAAAGGAGACACTGCAGCTTCTCAAACTGTCTGTCTGCGCGTCTGTCTATGGAGACTAAGCACCAAATTTGTCAACTGTTGATGAAATTATCACCAAATGTTCTTAATACACCAAGGACTATTTATATCACGAAGGTGTTAAATTTTGTTCATTCTCTGGTAATTAATGTGGCCAAAATTGACTTAAAGTTCCACAATTAAAATTGCTCCTGTAATTTAGTGTCTCCTGCAAATAACTACATGCACTTGGAATGAGCAAGATAGTATTCATTGTGTCAATCTGTTTACGTTTTGCTTAAAGACTTTAATAAACTTTTAAAATTTACTATTTTTCTCCGGAGGAATGAAACCCAATTTTAGTAGACAATTAGCTTCACTGCAAGAGCAAAGAGTATTAGAGCGTTGTAAGTTTGTTACTTAGTTCCCGTTACTATCTCGATAGTCATTTATTGGAAGAAAATTCATAAATAGTGTGCTTTCGTATTAAAATCTGCTAACGAATAACGAGGCAATATCCGTGGGTTCTTTTATTAATCGTCTCCAATTTCATTTGCAATCGTAGAGTGGTCTTGAATTGCATTATATAAAGAAGTGAGGTGGGGCTGTGTACAGAAGCGAGCATTTTATTCATATGATCAATGTTGCATTCGAAAAATTTCGGCGAGACCTTTTCAACTACACATCAACTACTTGCCTAGCCCAAGTAGTTACAAAGTTGAAAATCCCCCTGAAACTCGGGTTCCACCCCTGCAACCTTGATGAATGATAGTGGGTTTGAACTCGTCTTGCCGAAAGCTTTACAACGACACCCCATTCATCTTCCTAGGCATAGTAATTATAAAGATATACCCCCCCGTATCACTTCGACCGCTCTTATCTCTGTAACCACCCCTGCAATCTGGAAGAATGATACGGGTTTAAACTCGTGTTTCCAATACTTTTCCAACGACACCATCTTTCTAGCCCTAGTAGTTCCAAAGAAGGTGCCCCCCAATATTTGGCAACGCTCCTGCCTTGGACACTCCCCCTTCAATCTGTTTCCGAGATCTTTCCAACGACACCTCAACCAGCCATCTAGCCCTCGTAGTTTGTGCGTTGAAAGTTGTTGACAGACGGACGGATCGGGTGCATAAAGCTTCACAGCTTTAGCTGCTGAAATCTAAAAGTACCAGATAAATAGAACATGTGTAATTATATTTCAGTAAAAGGCATTTAAATATTTACTTAAAGAAACTTCAATGTGCTATCAATGATATAAAAAGAAACATGTAACAAGCTAAAATTCATCAGCAAAATAAAATTGATCTCGTCGAAACACGTTCAATCAGACATGATTTGAACCAAGAGACTCCGAGGCTTGCACAAGTTTTGCCTACAGTGTCACTACAACAAATTTTAAAACTGCTTTGAAGATCCAAAAGCCTAAATAAACTTACCAATTAGGAAAGAGGTAGATAGAAGAAGAAAGTCATTTTTTTAGAACTCAAGGAAAGCGAGAGAAAATTATGATCAGTGTATTGGCTGATTTCAGGGAAAATGTGAAGAAGCTATACAGAGATCGTTACGAGCCTTCTTCTCAGGAAATCCCTCTGTATTCTTCTCAAGAAATTCTCGATGTAAGTTCACGTAACAGTCACAAAATACTCTCCCGCTAGGTTCTGGAACTACAGGATAGGCACGATATAAGAGGAAAATGTTTGACACGTCCAAAAATAATAATAATAAAAAAAAGTTGAGAAAGATTTATTGTGTTTTGAACATTCATAAGGTTTTTGTTTATTATATGCATATATGCATATGCGTATTATATGCATACCGTAGTAGAAAACAATAGCGAAACTAGATTGACGTGGAAAAGCGAGTGCACAATTTGCAACCATTCATATAATAAATTTTTTAATAAAACTGGAAGTGTTTGCGATGCTAAGAAGCAAAATTCTCAGAAAGATTGACGAAGAACAGAATCAAATGCTAGGGATTTCCTCTCAAAAAACAGTCACAATGTCGGATATCTGCCAAGCTGTGTATTAAGCGATTCAGTCTTCAAAACATCATGCGTGACATGAATCTGTGTCCTTACCGACACTCCCCTATCCACTCTATTATGCTGTACGAGCTACTAAATGACTGGATTAGTGGTTTCCTAGCATGTGAATTGGAATCCGGGTCTCAATTGAATGGCTAACAAGCTCCCCAGACCTTATGCGAGATTACTTTTCCTCTTGAGACATTTAAAGAATCAGGCGTACAAGCATGTGATTCAAAACGTGGCGTATCTTTGCTGAGTTATTTTAGAAAAGTTGAATTCAATTTCGGTAATGTTCAGCGGAAAAGTCGCTTTCTCACGGACAATCTTGTTTCGGTCATTTCTCTACCACGAAACGGCAGCGTCGCAAGTGGGTAGCTCTTGAAATTAATATGCATTCAATAAACACAACCTTCATGAACACGGAGAAAAAAAGTCACTGATCGTTCAGTTGCAGGCAGTCAAATGTTCAGTTTCAGATGAACTTGTCGAACATACGGCTAAGGCAACTGAACATATTTAGTTAAAGGTATTTAGTGAACGGAACAATATGTTCAGTAAGCAGTGTACCATACGTTATGGTGCCTGTTACTGGACGCATATAATAAAACAGTATTGATTAGCGAAAAAAGAGAGATCTGGAGTGAAGTTCGAACTCATGACCTTCAGATTTGCTTGTTCACCTTGTCCAATACCTTACGCCTGTTCACCGTTTCTTCTGTTGAACGTAGGACATTTAGCTAGTCCTTTTACGTTACAAAAACAGTTTTTGGAGTTAAGACATTTATGTAGATTTTAATTATTGGAAACTTGGGAATTTAATTAATTGATTCTGTGTTAGAATAGAGCTATGAAGAAGACTGATCGTGATTTTACAGAAGTGAGACACCTCAAGAGTATCATCATGACGTTTACTTTACTGTTCGGGTCGACGACATTTCTCAAACAAACTGACTGTCAATTTCCAAGACATTCAGTGAATATACTTCCCACTGGATGTAACAGGTGTATGCATAAGTAGTTTCCGGTTTAACTAAGAAATGGCACCAGCAAAACGTACGCAGCGCATTCATTTGACACATACGTCATTTTGTTCGTCTGACATTAAACTACAAACACACACAAGTTGAGTCCGCCAAACACTAGCGTCTTTGTTTTATCGTTCAGTGATCATGTCGAAGTTTGTTCCTGAAAAAGAACATTTGCATTGCCTTTCTTATTTTATCAAAAGAAAAAGGCTGTTGAGAGTCATCGTGTGCTGGTAGAAACATATGGTAAACACGCTCCATCGATTAGAACATGTGAGACATGGTTTCGACAATTTAAATGTGGTGATTTCAATGTGAAAGACAGTGCGCGCTCTGGTAGACCACAAAAGTGCGAAAACGAGCAATTGCAGGTGTTATTGGAGGATGACCCAACTCAAACTCAACAGCAATTGGCAAAAGCATTAAATGTGTCACAAGAAACAATCAGCAGACGTTTACAAGCAATGAGAAGATCAATAAACTGGGTAAATGGGTCCCACACGATTTTAATGAACGTCAAATGGAAAATCGCGAAGTCACTTGTAAAATGCTGCTTCAACGCCACGAAAGAAAATCCTTTTTGTGTCGAATTGTGACGGGTGACGAAAAATGGATTTATTTTGAAAACTCGAAGCGGAAAAAATCGTGGCTTTCACCTGGCGAAGCCGGTCCTTCAACACCAAGGCCAAATCGCTTCGGCAAGAAGACCATGCTTTGTGTCTGGTGGGACCAGAGCGGTATTGTGTATTATGAACTCTTGAAGCCCGGCGAAACCGTTACTGCACAACGCTATCGCCAACAAATGATTAATTTAAATCACGCATTGATCGAAAGACGACCGGAATGGGACCGAAGACATGGCAAAGTGATTGTGTTAGACGATAATGCGCCGTCTCACACAGCAAAACCAGTGAAAGACACCTTGAAATCGCTTGGATGGGATATCCTTCCGCACCCGCCGTACTCCCCAGACCTGGCGCCATCTGACTATCACCTCTTCGCATCAATGGGGCACGCGTTCGCAGAGCAGCCCTTCAGCAATTTCGAAGACGTTGGAAAGTGGCTCGACGAAAGGACAAGCAGTTTTTCTGGCATGGTATGCATCAATTACCTGAAAGATGGGCGAAATGTGTAGAAGCCTATGACCAATATTTTGAATAAAACAAAATTAATTTCCCTTGAAAATTATGTGTTTTCTTTACCACAAAAACTTATGCATACACCTGGTATGACTGCAGAAACTATAACCGCCCAGTTACGTTCTTCTCATTACGCATTTGGTGCCTGTTACTGCAATGTTTAGTAACAATTTGCATAATACAATAGTAACTGGCATCAGACATGTTTTGTTGGAGTTCAATCAAACATCGTTCAGTTCTTGGTACTGTATATTTCAGTATCTTTTGCTCTATGTTTAGTTGCGTTAAGTATTACAGTTTTACCATTTGTATGTCGCTGCTTGGCTCTTGTACAGTTTGTAGTATCAGATGCTTTGTTGACGGTAGCAGAAAACCCTTAACTGGACCTGTTTAGTTAAAATTTAAGGGACGATTTTTCTCCGTGAATGTGTGAAACACAGTAAGTTGTTTTCAACTCCTCATTTTCGGCATTCTTAGACATGTTAAACGTACCCTTTTTTTTATCGTGGCCGCCCTATAGATGGAATCAATAATAAAAAAGCCAATGTAACAATTAACTTTTGTACTCCATGTGGGAAACTCGGCGGGCCTGCAGTGGCCCGCCATCATGGTTGGTGGGCCACCGGCGGCTCGCCGAATTTTCCTCCTAGGATAATGAATACCTGTTTCACCCTTTAACAGTTCTGGTACGATCAATCAATCATGGAACTTACGATTGTATTAGTAGAATTCAATTGCGAAATTCACACATTGCAGTCATACCGTTTTTTATTCTGTTAAACATAGAATCAAATTTGTGCTTTGAAGTCGAATTTCAGTTTAGAGAATGGGAGTTTAATTTATTTTGTTTCTTTTTTCTGTAACTGAAGTGGAAATAATATGCTCAAGTGAGTTTTATTGAAATCACTAACAAATGTTTGGTAATTCTCGTAATTCAAGTAATATCGTGTGTTTCGGACCTTTCTCTCATTCAACGTGACATTTAAGAAGAAAATAATGTAGACAGCCAGATAAATATTTATTCCGAATGGTTATCGAAACTATGGGATGGACGTTGAAGAAAACCAGAAAACGAAGTAATCATTGAATTTTAGGCAAAAATTTGTCTTGACATGCTATACAGGATGTTTGAAAAGTAACGTCTTAGATAAAAGGACGAATTCTTCGAACTGAAACAAGAAAAAACTGCTGTAATGATGGAATGTTCGTAGTTTCGGAGACACCCATTCTCTTGCGGCACTGTCACAGATGACGTAAGTGCTCGACAGATAATAATGTAAAATATACCGGCTTCATAAATCATAATCTAAGTAGTACTCAAAGAATATGTTTGAATAATACTGTTTAGAGGTGATCTCTGTTCATGTCTACTGCCAAATGCCAATTGCTTGACTACGAAATCCTTACGTGACAAATTTCCTCAATACTGCACATTATATTGATAAACTTCACTTAAGTTTAACGCTTGGGTACAACTTCCGTTGCGACTGATTTAATCGACACGGCTTACACCATTATTATTCGAGATATCTGTGACTATTTGGTCTTCGATACATGAGTCGGAATTTCTTCAAAGGAGTCATTTTTCTTATTTTCGTCTGAAGAATTCACCTTTTAATTTATGACCAAGAATTTTTAACCTCTCTAAATACACTAGTTGCTATTCTTACTTTTAAATTCACGTAACCAATAAAACGTGAAATCAACAGAGAAAAGAATACTTTTTAGGACAAGAATCTGGCAAATTATCTTCTTTAAAGAATACAAGCTAAAGAAGAAGGTCAAGTGTCTCTGAAAAGTTTATTAAATAGAGCTTGTTTGCGTGCAAAGGCTGAATATATAAATATTCATAACTAGGTTTTACTTTATTTAATTTGTAAATGAACTGTCGGCTTACGAAGTAGACTTCCTCTCATAATTAATGGAGGGACATGCAATTTATCTTGTATGAAGTGGAACTTTGGTTCAATATCTCTCGGGTTTTACAAAAATAAAGAGAAAAGTGATGAACTAGTTCTAGTATTGCAGTGACGTTACTTTGTACTATAATCCTTCTTCGCCCATGATAGTATTTTCTATTTAATGATCACAAACACATTTTAACATTTTATCACATGTTTAACATTCTATATTTTATCTCCCTGATGAATTTATTTATGACATTCTATGACCTTCTGAGTTTCCTCAAGGAAACAGTGCTTCAGTTCTGTTCAATAGAGGTTTTCTGTTCGTTTCAAAATATTAATTTTCACAAAATGTATTAAGTCCATTTCTTAGTCTAGGGTATTTGAAAATAAAATTTACCTTTGTTTAACTTTAATAGAAAGAGTTAGTAATATTATCTTGTAACCAATTACTTCCTAACCGGGAGTATAAATTCTTTAAATGTTGTTTTAAAATATATGTAACAATTACTCCAAATAGCTGCCAAATTATTATTAGTTTCTTGCCAGCAGCAGCTGTACGAACGACAGTTTTCTGTTCTAACTGTTCGAGAGATAAATTCGTTCTTCTTGAATGGCTCCCATCTAAGAAATTTGAAATTACAATATCAGGTTGCCCTTTTCACTAACACCATTCTAAGTAAACAAAGCGAACCTGCATAGTTTGTATAATTTTACATTCGAATTTATCTTGTACAGAAGGAAAATTATATAAAGATACTGGACTTAAGTGAAATACATAATAAACTGTTCTACTATATTGTACATTTAAATATTCCTATTTTAAAATCTTTAAATGATTTATACTGCAAGAAAAAGACTATCGAAATCGCATTTACTCTGTTTCTAAACTGCATATTTTAATTTTGTTTTGTCTCGTTTCGAGATTTTTTCTATTTAACTTGTAACTTTTTCCATTATCCATTTCCTTGATTTTGTCAAAAGTTTGATTCACATTTGTTTTTAATACTTCATGTTACATCACATGGTATTTCAGATCATTAACGCGTATGAAGATATTTTTCGTGATAGAACTATCATTAATATACTGAACAATTGTAAAAAAAATAACTATTATATTATACGAACATATATTTACATATATTTTCTCTCTTATTAATAAAAATGTTTTGTTTCAGGTAAGTCTAAAGATAAGAAGAATTGCATCCTATGTACCAGTTTTCTAATTGAATAAGTTGGTAAGTAGCCACGTAAATTTAATGCATTCATTTTAACACAGTATGTAAAAATCGTCGAACAAGTGGTGTGTTTTAGAGCTAATGTCCTGATAAGTGGCAAACTTTTCCACATATTTAGAAACTCAAGGAACGCTATTCTGGTTCACAGGAAGACTCGTGTTTGATTAGTTACCGACTTTTCGGTGTATTTTACAACGTCATGTTTTAAGAGTTTACAGTGTTACAATGCACGTCGCGTCGTTGCTATATTAGGCCATATCAGCCTGGGATCGAGATTTTATTTATTGAAATTTTCACACACAGTAATTAAGGGCATCAAAACTTGCCCCTCAGGCGTAATAAAAATGATCGATATACCGAAATGTCCCGCACAATGCACTTCATCGCAAACCGGAACGTAATCGGAAATTTAATATGAAATAATACTTTTGTCAGTGTACGAAATAAAGCGTTAGAATTGCATAATAGATCATGCGTGTAAACATCTCGCCTGATAAACAAATTGTATGCATTTTGTTTTTAAATGAAATTGTCTGTTCATTACTTTATCACTTTTATTAAATCCATAAATATTGTGGAACTTCTGGTAGGGGTTGGTAACATTGAATTTTTTGTGATTATGATGGATTTATAACACTTTGACGTGAGTTGGCAACATTGAATTTGATGATTTTTCAACACCTAAAATGAGCTGTGGTTGGAACTTTGTTATATAATTTGAGAATAGAAAAAACTTTGTTTGAGGGCTTAATGTCTGAAAAAGGACGAAGTCAATAAATTTTTGGTTGGTTGTGGCTAATTTGAAATGGACGAGAATAGATTTTATAAAAGAAAGTTCAATGGAATTATTTTTTGGTACAACACTGTTGCGCAAAGTTTTGACCCAAACCTAAATGATAATCTGTACTTGATTGACAACAGGCGAATTGGACCAAATCAGTCTATTGCTCACAAATTTTCCAATGCCGTGTGGAATAAAGGTAAATTGCAAAGGCAAGAAAGAAAATAATTATTATTTTAAGCTTCTACTTAGTATATTTAAATTTCTACAGGATATAGTGTAAATTAACTTAGGCCTTGACATCTAAATTCAGCTTCTTACGGCTTCCGCAGTTGAAACTTAAGTCTTACAGCTTTAAGAAATTCCATCCTCGCAACTTCATTGCTTTAGAGTTTTGAAAGTCACTGTAAAGTTTCATTATTCACAAAATAAAAAGCCAAATTAAATCCAGCTGTATTTGCATTCACAAACTGCATAAGTTTACTACGGTAACGATACTCTTGTGCTAAGTTGCCTATATCTGGTATTGTATAGTTGTGATTCCTAAACAATTATTGCTTAATGTTACATTGCTGAGAAAATCATATATATATGGCTAATTGAACAATATTCCTTCATGTCCTACAAGCTTGACAACATATTTATTGCTGTTTGAATAATACTGTATGGTTATTTGATGCGCACGAGCAGATAATGAAATAAGTATAGTCAATAGATATATACTGTTAGCTGGGACACTGTGTGCTTGTGTGGTTGGAAGCCATCTTTCTTCGTTCAGAGGAAATTACAATATTGTTCGAGGAGTAGTTAACGATGACGAGTAAATATAAATATCTTGGGGATTTACATCCTTACTTAAAAAATTTAAAGGTGTGTAAAACATAGCATAGGCATATGAGCACAATGTTTACGTCACTTACATAAGATGATCTTGGAGCAATACATATAGACACAACAACAATAAAATATCGTACCAATAAAATAATATGATTGGAGTAACCATAAAACCTTATTTGTCATAGTTGAAATTGGGATAGCAATACTAGGGGTTGCAAATACAATTCTCGCTAATCGTGTATTGTCATTATGGCAACACATATGGTTAGGTATATTGTCAAAATTACAATAGACTAGTGTGAACAATATTTTATGGCAAAATTCCTGTTTCCAGTTAAATTTGCAAGATGTTTTGTTAGGATTATAGCTAATTATACAATAATTCATATTTGAATTACAACAACTATATATATGGTTAGAAATTGACCTTGGGTACCATACAGTATTTCTGTGGTAACTATACATATAGTTATAACGAGAATGTCGTAGCATACAGTATTGTTGTGGTAACTATAACGACAATGTAGTACTATACAGTATTGTTGCGGCAATTATTCGTGGAACTCCATTAAGTGAAGAGAACCGTCCTCAGTTTTTGAACGATAGTGTTTCCAAAGAATATAGATAAGATATTTAATTCTTATGTCAATACTCATCCTGGATGAAATCAATTAAAAACAAACTTAGAATATGGACTTCGTTTTATATTGGGAAACAAAATAGAGGAACTACGTGTGGGACTAATCATAAAGGACAGATTTGGTGCACGTGACTAGGAAGATTGTGATCGACAGCAGCTGTGCCCCTTGTGAAAGTTCGAATACCGTTTTAGTGACAGTTCAAGATGAGTTTCCGAAGCTTGATGTG
Organism: Lepisma saccharinum; assembly: GCA_022664845.1. Taxonomy (NCBI): domain Eukaryota; kingdom Metazoa; phylum Arthropoda; class Insecta; order Zygentoma; family Lepismatidae; genus Lepisma; species Lepisma saccharinum. The sequence continues at coordinate 109,694 of JAGDQP010000773.1, forward strand.
GTGCAGAAATCCGCTAAAAGACAGATTTATTATTACAGTGAAAACAGCGGAACGCGCTGTGTTGCTATTATCAAGGTTTAAAGGCGAAGTTCACGATGTGACTGATACTTTCCCTCCACGCAGAACTGAAAGTGGACCTAATCTTTAGTGGTTGAAACTAAAAATCTGAGTGGTTACGAAGTTTATTGTGGTGTAGAAATCCGATAAAAAACAGATTTACCTTACATACGAAAAAGTTGAACGTGCTGTCTTGTTACTATCGAAATTTAAAGGCGAAGTTCACCATGTGACTGATACTTTCCCCTCCTAAAAGTGAAAGTGGATCCTTATTGAACATTGAAAAATAAGAATTGGATTGGTTCCCAACAGCAGCAGCAGCAATAGTAGTTTTATATCACCTACAGGCAAACAGTTTCAGTTCGTGATGTATTCGCAAAGCTTATTCTGGTACGATGAGAGTTGCTAATCATTCAGTTTTATTTTTGCTGTGGAAGAAGCAGAACGTGCAGCCTTAGAATTTGCTGACATTGAATATAGGTCCCCTAGTCCTTCTTCGTTGACTAGTTTTGATTGTCCTATTAAATCTTCAGTGAACATTGATCCAACAAGTGATTCTTCATCGACTTTGCAAAATTTTTGTGAATCAAACTTTGTTTTCTCTTATAGTGATTCCCAGAGTGAATCAAACTTTGTTTTTTCTAATGCTGATACAAGTGAATCGCAGAGTGAATTTTCACTGACTTTGAAAACTTGTTCTGAATTAAACCATATTTTATGTGATGGTGTTGAAACTCTATTTTCAACTGATGGAATATCTAATATTCTACCATGTTAGTATGGGAATAATGTTAATAAAGAACTTTGTATTTGCGAAACCATAGGCAATTAGAATAATTTTGGATCATTTCTCATGTGCCCTGCGTGCTATTTTAACATTTATAATCAGCATATGCTTTTCTTAGTTGAGACCTGATTGAAGATGATCGTATTGAATTTTCGTACTTAAAACGCAGTGTTTAAATCTAGTAACATTATGTAGATTTATAATGCTTACTTAGAAAAACACGAAAATTGTGGTGAATTTAGAGTTGTGATTTTTGAATGTGGCTTACGGAACTTACTTCAACGGAAGAGGTAAGCTAATTGCAAAAGACATTTATATGGTCCTGGAGACAACTGAGTTTACCAATTGAACTGTTAGTGTGGAAGGGAGATGACGGAATGTACTTTTGGAGTGCTTTGTGTATTTTGCTCATTCATATTAGAAATAGTAAAGACTTATTTACAAGAAAATCCAAATCCATGTAGTGGATGTACATTAAATATTAAGCATGAATGTACATATGAGTGGAATACAGAGTCTGTTATATCAAAACATTTAATGAATCATGTAAACGATCATAAAATATTTGCTGATTATTGTGACACCTATAAGAAAAAGGACACTTAACTATTTCAGTGAATGTTTTTAAGACATGTAGATTACCTTTTTGTGGCAGTGAATTTATTACACAAGTCATTCCAATTATTATCGAACAAAAATTTTATCCAGTAAAACTTTAGTTTGTTCACGAGAATATATTATTGGAATGCAAGGTTTTAACATTCCATTCCATGAATTTATTGCACGACAATTTTGTTTCGTTTCAACTGATGGTACTTTGTATGGTAAACTAATGTTTCATTGTATGGTAAAACTTCCATGTGAAATGGTAGAATTAAAAATAGGGTATTAAAAACAATGTGAATGACTAACTGGAAATTTTCACGGATTATAATGGGATAGTTCAAACGGTTATACTATAATTCATATTCATATAATAATTGCATATCTCTGTGAAGTTGATCCTGTATTCTTTTGTAAAGGTAGTGAAAAAGTACAATGGATTCGTATGTTGTTTCAACTAAAGAATGTAAAAGGAGTGAGTGATGAAGTTTATTCTTGGCTCAGTATATTAAATTTCAGTATTAACGTAGTCATGTACTTACCATTTACCTAAGCAAGTGAACGCTTGCGCTCTAAGAAATTGTTTACAACTTCAGCATTGGTTACAGTTACAGAGTTGTAAAGTGGTGGAGACCATGTTCAAAATAAAATTGTAATCTTTGATTTGTACGTAGATTAGTGTACTACTTCTTTCATGAGTATGAAATAAATTTCTTAATACTGTATACTTTTTGATTTTTTCTTTACTCATGAAAAGAAATGAAAATGATTTAGAATAGAAAGAGAAAAAAGAATATGAATTACTTTTCATGAAATTTTAATTTGTGCGTAGGAAACTGAGACGGACAATGAAGTTGCATTTGCCGGAATCTGTCACAGTGAATCGGCGTCAAGTGTAGAAGTGGATTTTATTTCAGACAGTGAAGATGAGCATTGTAGTAAAAGTGGGGCATTATAGTTAGTAAAACTTCGAAAATAGTTTACGCAGTTTACTTCTAGTTAAACTGGAGAATATGAGAGAGAAACTAATTCTGAAAGATATTAATGCAGAAACAGATAGTGAATAAGTGTGAACATCTAAAACGTATGATTATGTGAAAAATTTAAAGTTTCTAAAAGTACTATTTCTGTATACTTTAACATATGAAAAAATAAGTATGATTCATATAAGTATTTTAGTATTTTAATACATGAAAGTTTTGTATATCCTTCTAGAATAAAAAAGAAAATAATTATGAAAATTCTTAGTCTTTGTTTAATTCAGATAAAATAATATTGATAATAAAATTCTGCAAATCACGTATCATATAATACTTCATTAAATATTTCAAATGTACTAATTTTTATATTAGAGGATTTGAAAACTTTTCTATAAAATGGCAAAACAAGTAATAAACAGCGTTCCAAGGTAAAAACCCGTTTTTTCAACACTTGAATAAATTAGAGTGAGACCGGTATAATTTCATTTACAAGACACTAGAAGACCACTGCGTCTGAGAATACACTTCTGCATGAAAATAAACAAGATATTCAAAAGCCAAAGGGTTATTCTAACTGGTGTCCAAATGCCAAAATCTCATGTTAAATTAGGCTCAGTAACTTCTATACCGCAACCTAATTTTAAATTCAATTTCTGGTGCTAGCCTCATTAAATAAGTGTCGATTGCATTCAAATCATAACTAGAATTTCATAAGATAAACATAAGGATTCGCTTACTTTCTTACATGAGAAATTTTTAATTCAAACTATAAAAATAATTCAACATAAGACTACCAAGCTGCTAGCTGTGAGGGCTAGAACGTTATCCCAATGAGCTGAAGTCCCGGGTTCTATTCTCGGCTAGGGCATGGATTATCATTGTATTTATAATCGCGACGGACTGAAGTCAAAGTTACTAGATGAGGGCATACAAAATAAAACTATCTATTTAAAATATAAAATGATTCAATGTTCAGTGATCCCTCGTCCTATCCCGGCTGAGGTCTGCTTGCAAATTTAACTACCATCGCATTTATAATCGCTACGGTTTGAAGTTAAAGCTACTAGATTACCACATACAAAATAAAGTTTAAAATAATACTATCTATTAAAAATATAAAATAGATCAATGGATAGAAATTAATTTCATTCCACGTACTTACTTTCAGTCTCCTGGTGATGTAATACAGGGTTCAACTTGCAGACAATATCAATATAAACTAACAATTCACAAGAAAGTCGAGCAATGGCACACTTCTGAAACAAATGCAAGTAAAGAATAATGCGTTGCAAGGTATTCAATATATATAAAGGTCTTAAAAAGTTCCAAAATGTTCTCGTAACATATAAACCATTCCACAATTTTCTATCCATTTAAATTGTCCTCGAATGTATAATGGCGTCTCCAACGAAGTTCGCATTCAAAAAGATCTACCAATAGAAAGATTTCTGAATGTTCGTTTGTTTAAAAGCAGAACTTGTCCCCATTTTAAAACTTACTTTAAAAGTGAACCCATAAAGCTTCAACACAATTCGATACGCTCTTACCCAAAAATGGTTCTGTCGACCATAAAATACTTGCTTGTCAATTCAGGTTTCATTTGACAGTAACATAATTCTGTATTAAATTATTCCCAATTCTTCATAAATTATTGTTCTGTTCCAGATCTAAGAAATAAATACTTGAGAGACAAAAGCAGCTTGCAGGCATACCGTTTTAGCAACAATGAAAGATACACAACAAGTCAATCTTTTGTTCTCAAATTTAACCTTGATGGTGACAATCTAAGGCCAAATATCTTAGTCTTTTTAACACTATGCTTCACTAACAACAGAAAACATTTACAAAGAACTAAAGTAGATCCAGTCTATTATCTTAGCTTTTTTCTTTTGCCATTATGCTAACATCTGTCAATTTACAATAATAGCCAGGGTCAACTTTATTATTGCCAAAGTTCAGACAAACAATGTTACGCTCCTTTTTATTTTTATCAAGGCTCGAATTTATTCAAGACAATGTTTATAACGTGATATATTTTCAAGAATAAGGCTTTTAGAAATAATCAGAATTTCCAGACCTTTCTATCTGTTTCTTTTACTAGTTCCTTCTATAGAAACTAATTTTAAATTTCTTAAGTCCATCTTCCTTCTAGAAAGCCATCAGAGCTTATCTCTCAAATGCCTGTTGCTTATTCGTCAATAAAAACAATATTCTTACCCAATCGCAAACCTCTCCATATCTTACCAACTTAGTCTTAAAGTAAAGGTTTCTCTATTATTACCAAACTCAACCAGCTTAGATGTGCGTTCGAGTTTAAGGTAAAACCATTCAATATTTAAAACAATTTTCAAAATAAAATTCCAATTTTCTCACATATTTTTCATCCGAACTTAATAGAAACGAACTTCTATGAATTCCACAAGCTATGTTCTTATAGTTTACAATCTGCTAAAGTGAGATATACCGTAAAAAGTTTAAAATATATATATATATATATATCTCACATAATATTGATTCCTAAATGAATAAAACCGATTTCTATGAAGTCCTCAAACTGTGTTCTTGTACCTTGCAACCCAGTAAGGTCATATACACTGTAACCTTTTTTTAAAATTTAATTATCTCCACTCCTATTCGTCCGATCTGCACCACAATAACTGTAGGTCAGGTGAGTAACCTCTAGCCTAAAAGTCACAGTCTCGCACGATCACGCGAAATACGAGAAAAAACGAAATGCCATAATCTGCACCACTCTTCTACTAAGCCTAACTACAGTAGAATCCGGAGAAACTGAACTAATTGGAGCTGAGCCCTGTTCGGATTCCGGAAATTTTGGATTAGGGGAGAAGTGACACATATGAACACAGTGTTGGCAAATTTAATTTTGCTTCCTCACACTCAGAGAATTTGTTCCGAGAGATAAATAACATATGGATTGGAACATATGCAGCTCGCCGAAGAAAATGACGTACTTCATTGTCACCTTAAAGCAAGGACAAGATCTGGGAGGCTGTCGTTCAAAGGTTTTAGGGGGTAGATTTAAACAAGGGTGGTGTAGCTTTGAACTTGGCTGGGTAAGTTTTGAACAAATCCTTAATTTATTAAAGGAACACGTATTTTCTTAATAAATGTTTCTAAATACAAATACGGAAGCAGAAGAAGTTACACTAACGTTTTACTAGCCATACAAAGAATATAAACTACGCAGTAAACCTTGAACTTGCTTGCTTGTTTCTTTATTTGTGTTATGAGGATTACATAAACTTTGAACTCGTAGAAATTTTGTAAAAAAAATCGTACACAGTCGAATTGAAATCCTTTAAATGATATAACGAAAACAATGAAACACTGTTAATAATATAAATTTTGTTGTAAAATAATTATTCTCCTGAACAGTAAGTTTTAGCTGTAGGTACATAGGCTGCTACGTTGCTCAAATTTGCCCCGGTAATTCGAATTACGCACATTTTATTATAATGGGAGAGGGAGAACGGTGATCAGAAATCAATAAGGATAATTTAATACGTGAAGGAATGTACTTACTTCTTAAGTTAATATGGAATAATAAGCTACAGTTCTTTTCTCTCTAAAAGCTTACAATTTTTGAGATTATGTTTTACTTTGTCACACATAAATTATATCAAGTACCGTACTTCGCCAGGTTATGCACACAAATGGCGAAAACACTGTGCAGCATAGTGTTTGCAATTTATAAATGTTGGAGAAAAGAAATTTCGTTTTATTAATTAAAAGTTAACTCCAATGTTCTAAGGTACCCCCGGTTCAAATGAACCACCGTTTCCCCTATCCGAAGTAAACGTTTAAAATCCGCAGTAAATGTACCAGATCATCTTTTAGTACTTTGTAATGGGACAAATAAACCTTGACGGACCGTCAGAAACTACTGTATAGCAGAAGTGAGACGGAGATACGTGAGTCAAGTTGACGACACGGACTAGAAATAGACGATCAGGCGATCGAGGAAAGCAAAATCCTTGATTAGAAAACTTAATTTCACTATCAGTTTCCGTTTAAAGGTGTTCTGATTACCCGAAATTTCGGATTCCCGAGGTTATATTGTATATGGATATTTTCCGCTTTAAAGAAAAAAACATGATCTTTATTCTGTCCTTATTTCATTATGCGGAGAGTCTTAATTTATAGTTGAAAATTTTCCACTTCCACGCCGACGGATTTGAACCTACGATGTAGTGATTTGTTTGATGTCAGTCGTATTATCCACCTTTTTAAATTATATATAATTGAAGTATACACAATACTTAACCGTCTTGAGTATACCAATAAAGGACTTAGAATTAAAAAATACTGCTTTCTGAATGTATTTACCACTAACTATCAACATAATAAATTGTGATATACTGCAAAAAATGTACCTTTGAATGGTGGGTAGAAAATGCCGATTTTGTACCCACAATTTTTGACAGGCGGTGGTGAACCCAGAGTTGGGTTTAGAGGGGTAGTTCTTTGCCTCCCAGTTTTTAGAAGGGAACAGATTAATATAAAAAAATGATGGTAAAATATGAATACTTGTGCTCGTCCCTGTCTCTGAAAAATAGGTAGTACAATATTTGAGAATCAGTGACGGGCACAGGGATTCATATTTTACCATCATTTGTTTTATTAATCTGTTCCCTCTCAAGAACTGGGAGGCGAAGAAACGCCTTTCTAAACCCAAACCTGGGTTCGCCACTACCTGTCAGAATTCTGGGTACAAAATCGGAATTTGGACCCACTATTCAAAGGTACAATTTTTGCAGTGTAATATGCATAATGTTTAATTCTGTAATGTTCAGGTATCTTAAAGAATAACATCTTTAAATATTGTACATACATACCGCTCTGCGTCCATTAAGTTCTTTTCCTTCAATAATACAAAATAAAATCTGCGCTGACCACCATACCAAAAACTTGCGTCTAGTTGGTGGGAAGTATCGAAATTCCAGTCTACAAAATATTTTTTCCACAGTAATCTTCTGACTGGAACATCTGGTTATTCTTGCGAAAATTTGTTTGTGTTTATTCCATATTTTTACTTTCTTTTCGCATTCTATCAGGTGGTAATATGAAGTATTTTTTACATTTGTTACAACATTCAGACTCACTTATTACTCTTTGATGTAAATTTACATCATATTTGTCAATATTATAAACTTGAGTATAAAGTAAGGGAGAATTATGTTTTATACCGCCTACATCTTTTCATGTTATTCCTCAGTCTACCTTGAGGTCTAGCTCACTATATTTATATCTAACTACCTCTTTCTCCATTAGAAAAAACTATATAATTATTTAACAGTAAGATTTTCACAATCTCCTTTTCCCTAATATAGCACATACTATTTCTCCAAACATTGTAGCAAAATCGACTCAGCTACGGAGGCTTCATTGAAAAATTGTACGTCGAATATGTACTTCCTTAACTCAGACATGAAAAAGTGGAGGAAAGTTTTATACAAGTTACTTTTGCATAGCACGTTTAATAAACATACGAAATAATAAATATAGAATGGTCCTTTTTTTTCTTTACAAAACATTTTCTGTACGTGCATCTATCAGTACTGGCTGTAGTCAATTAGTATCTAAGGCAGTGGTTCACAACGTATTTCTCTTGGGTTCATCACATGACCTAACACGAATGGGTAATGACTCGGTTCTGCGCGCGCGTAGCTTGCCTTGTTCTTTTTTTCAAAATTAATATTGAGTGATGAAATTATTTAATTACTTTTACCAACAAAATCACAAAGTCTCAGAAGTTTCGCGGTAAACCTAGCAAATCTCACATTACAGTAGCGTGCCGCGGCCCATCTGTTGAGAATCATTGATCTAAGGTAATAAAAACATTTTTTGGCCCAAAGAGAAACGAATATTAACTGTGTTGGAATTGTAACATCTTTTAAATGTGGCTTTTGTAAATCAGATAGCATTCTGTAGTTACGTGGTTTTATTGAACTTTCAAAAGTCTACTCAAATCACCTACTGCTGAACAGAATCAAAAAGTTGCACAACGTATCTCACAATATAGTTTCTGTGCTGTTGTTGTCAGTTTCATAAGGCTTCATTAATTGTTTACTTTGTGTACTTCACATTTGACATCAGTTAACAAACATGAAAAATCCATAGTTATACTGTAAACCACAAATTAGTTAATAGAAGATTACCTTAGAATATGTCGAAAGTAGTTCTTCTTAATCAAGACCTAGGTGAAATATGTACTTGAAGATCAAATAATTAGATTTATATTCACTTGTTAAATTGCACTTAAATTTTTGTAGGAAATTTGAGATTAATTAAACAATATCGCAATCTTTTAAAAGGAATGGAATAAAAATTGATGATAATTTGACCATAAACAATTATAATATTTTCGATGTTTGAAAGTATTTGGGATGTTAAGAAAGCTCTATGAAATTGGAGACAACTATCAAAATTTCTACTCACCCTAAATTTTGTCTTCTTTAGATTCTTCTAATATTTCCTATGGTTCATTCTCTACAATAAACAAAGCTATGCTTGTACAAAAAGTATAACTAGAGCCTTAAGCTCATATTTATTAGCTTTAGTTGGAATATTTGAAAACAGGAACATATTTTACCAATTCTTAGAAACGAGTGTCTGTTAACAATGTCAAACAAACAGTGGTTGCCCTATTGTTGTTTCATATACATATAATATATGTACAGAATTTTTCGAATATTTTTAAGTCAAACTTTCTTCTAGAGTTATTGATAATCCTTTTGCATTTGTATATTTATTTACTGTGAAATAGTTCGATATAGTCATTAACGAATGTTGTTTACTTAAAAATCGTTTAGCTATAAATAATTTTACATTTTAAAACCTAGTATCAAAGATGAAACATTATTCTTCATGGAGAGTATGTAAATATCATAGACTATTGTGTGAGTCATAGATACCTACGTGAAATTAGTGGTGCAAACTGCGCGTGTCAGTTCAGAAACTGATAAAGCATTCCACAAAATAATATCAGTAAAGTTTACATACATGGGAATGTCCAGATGTACGATTAATTTGACACTGCTGGTGCCTGGTGGATTAGCAGCAGTGGTTGTTGAAACCTTGCACAATTAGTTGGTCAATTATCTTAGAGAGAGAGAGAGAGAGGGAGAGAGAAAGTCGGGTGATTCTGATTGAAAATGTGTAAAAGGTTTCTGAGGTGATAACAATCCGCAATATATATATATATATATAAAGGAAACGGACACCAGTAATGGACACTGTAAGGACACTTTTCACCGTTATAATTTTTAACTCAAATACAGTTTAAAAATGTATTGATCAAATAAGAAAGTTACACGATCTCCGTGATATCTTCTAGTGATTTCTACCCACTACTTTCATCAACAGACACTATCTGAGAGGAAATAACATTTTTTGTCTGACATTGCTTTTTTTACCAGTGATTGATACGGAAAAAACTTCCAGTAATGGACATACTGTATAACTCAAAACAATTTAAAAAATCATTACTGATGTTTCGAATACAAGTAGTAAACACGATTATATGTTTAATGCTGTTCTTCGATTATCTGATTGTTTCATGGAAGGATAAGAATAATTTGACTAATAGACTCTTCTATCGTAGACTTTTATCATATTCTCCGATACAATTGCGAATACCAGGTCCTAAGTCATTATTTATCGCCTTAGGTCATTACGTCATTTGCATCGATGTCTCTCAAATTTTGGGTGCTTCTAGCTCCCACATTACATATATTTTAACAAATATTGGTATCACCGTTGTACTAAATAAATTACATTCCTTCCGTGCATTTACAAAACATATCTCCGTTCATACACATCCTACATTAACATTGTTCTATCATATTATTCTAACAACTTATAAGCGCTTAAAATTTAAAATCAGTTTTATTTAATTGATTAAGTTATAATGTTTTTAAAGAGATTGTAAAGTTTCAAGGATCTATAGTTTTCTTTTATCAAAGTTGACACCATTCAACGAATCCTTCAGAATTTTAATCCGACACCACGCGCACAAAAAAGAGCATTTAGCTAATTATGAGACACTGTATTAAAAAGAATTGTCTAAATGGGGCATTGCCAATGTGATTTTCTGCTCCAATATCTCTGTATATAATAATAATATGTTTTCATAAAGAAAATATACATTCATAATAATAATTATCCATTTCAAGTGAGTATACAAACAGTTGGTTCAAGCCATTCAGTGTTAGTACTGTTTTGTCCTTTTTCATTTTTAGAATCACTTATTCTAATGCAAAGATAAACAATAGTGGTGACAAGGCATCACCTTATTTCAATCCGTTGGAAACCTCGAAACTATCTGACATATTCTGCTAAGCACATCCTGAGAAATTAAAATATTATTTTAAAAATAACATTAGAAAGAAAATTCCTTTCTTATGGCTCATAGCAATCAAACAAAGCCAATTTCATAACATAAAATAAAGAAAGCAACTGCATGTTCCAATTACTTTTCTTGGTTCAAATTGACTGCTACTAAAGAAAATATATCTTTTGTTCTTAACTTTTCGAAGTAGAAACTAAACAACAAAATCACTGGAAGTATGAAAGATGTTCAAAATTTAGTCTGGTACGTTTAAAAACATCCACTTATAACAGCTTTCTTATTTTCTGACTGTACGTTTTCTTCATTAACACATCACAAGTTATTAGCAGTCTGGTGTAAACAATATTTCGCTTTCCCAGCTCTATTTCCATCCAAGGAAAGATGTTGCTGACCGGGCAACCGGGTAGTCGTGCGGTCTAAGGCGTTAAGCCAACGATTCAAAGGTCCCGGCTTCCAATCCCGGCAGGGGCATGGATGTTAGTGGATTTTAATTCGCTGTAAATGGACGAATCGTGACGGACGAAGTCAAAATTTACTAAACTGGCTCATATAAAATCAAGTTTACCAAGTTTTAGGAAAAGATGTTAGTTTTTAAATTAGATGATATTGACTCATATTATCTTAATAAAAAGTTAACTCGTGTCAGGTACGGAAATTTTATAGGACAAGTTTAGTGTAAATGGAAAACATGAGGTAAGTTCAATCCAGGATTATAAATTAAATTGTGTGCCATTAATATAAACCAGCATTTGAGAAAAGCATATGATAAAGAGTAAATATTTTAATAATGAAATACTAGCATTAACTTAATTTCAATATATAACATTTCCTTAAATTTTCGCACTAATCGTATGCTAAACATATGTTATTACCACAATATAATTTAATACAATGGAACTATATATGGAAATCTCAGACTAGTAAAGAAGGGGGAGAATGAAAACACAGGGAATATAATAATACTTCTCTATAAAAATCTACCCAAAACTTGAAAGAAATGCTGTACAAAATTGTTGAATTAGAAGAAACACATCGAGATCCAACAGTTGCAAAATATTTATATAGAAATGTACGTTATATTATAATATGAAATATTAACCAAAAATTTTAAGCTACTGATCAAAAGTGAATTTATGAAGAAATCTCGTGAATATCGGACCTGCTAAATTTCAGAATTAAACTGGAAAATAAACAACAACAACAACACTTGCAGCTAAGTTTTTGAAACGAGTACTTTTTTCAAATATATCATCATTAGTGCTCACCAAAAAGCGGCAGATTCTTCAAGGCTGATTATACCCTTTCCGTTCATCCAGATCTTGCACTTTACTTTTTATATAAACGTAAGGCTTACTGTAAACGAGTTTCACACTTCTTCCTCTTTTACCTCAACCACACAATCTTTAGTGTACAGACCCATCCGCCGTCCCAACGTCCAACCATCCTAACTGAGGTTTTCCAGGGTATTTCTTCAGTCACATCAGACAAATGCCGGGGTGGCACCTTCAACATAGGCCCTGTCCGACACCTTCCTGAATCCTTTTCCCTCCCCTATCCCGGCCTGAGCCCTAGATGTCTAAAGGTCATAAAAAATCAAATTCAAATTTAGTATACAACCTCAACACAACCAAGGCATTAATCTAACCGTGTACAAATAATGATCGATGGAGATCAACTGGAAAGGTGGATACGAAAGTTTTGGATATCATATGTGTATCCGAAAATAATTTTCTATTTTTTCTCAATGACGTTTTCCACTATAGTGGACTATTTACTCTGTGCAATCTAGTTGTGCACTTTGATGTATTCCCAACTCGGTATGCAGACTTCCAGATTATTCGAAAGAAAAAAACAAACAATTAAATACTTGCAAGAGCTGCTCTCGCTTCAACTCTTGCCAAGTAAAGCAAGAAGCTGTGGTCAGTAATGTCGGTCTATCGTCAGCCTTCTCATCAGTGGGTTTCAATTTAGAATCGTATAGTCTTTAGTGTCTAAGTCCTTTCCAATATTAGTTACATTTTATTTGCTGTTATTCTTCTGAATAATATCTCACACTGAGAAACTTTTTACTTGTTTCTAACAGTAGATCAACTGATCGCGAGACTAAAAAATTTCTTTCTGAGTAATATTTGGACTCTCGTAATAAGTAAAAAAACAATCAGTAAATCCTTCCCTTAGATTTGTCTCTTTTAATTTAAGTACTAGAACATCCAAAAAGGAGTTCACAGGATATGCGATAAGCGTTATCAGGTGTAGTAGGCCTTCAAAATATGTTTGAGATTTGTTTTAATGCTGTTTTTGATATCGTAGAATCACCTGTTCGACGTCTGAAGATGTGCGGATCACACCTTAAAAAATAAGTTGTTACATTTTCCAAAATCGAAACTTTAAAATCTCGTTGAACCAAGTAAATAACACGCTTTCTCTTAAATAACTTTAGCGTGCATCAAAGAAACCTTATACCACTTTATTTACTTCCTATAAGAAAACCTACTGAAAGAGAAGTTATCGATTCATTATAAGTAGATAAAAAGCAGTAAGTGAACATCATTTTCATGATACACTGCAGGAGAAGATCCTGTTAATCTTCTTGACACACAAGGAGGAAGTTCAATGTAACGTAGAAAGCCACTCTCTTCTGTAAACAAGTTCAGATACGTGTCTATAGAATGTTTCTGCAAGGGAAACTTGTTGTTTCGGAACTAGCAGTGACAAACACAAACATGCAGGAAACGCACATACATGGAGCAATCTTATAAAGAAGGAACTAGCAAGTTTTCCAGTAGTAAGTAGAAAGCATTACTAATTCCAAACTGTTCAACACGACACATTTAATTCCTAGTTTGTCTTTCTGTCCCTCCAAACAAAGTCAAAGTAAGTACCTAGAAACAAACTAACTTTGAGTCAATAATATTGATGTACTTTGCAGTTATCACTTTCGTTACAAATCAGTGATTTTAGATTTGTAAAGATCACGACGCTTCTGTTTGACACTAATGTTAATCATACTCGGATCATATAAAGCCCAACCAGCACAAGAGTTACATACATAAAATAATCAGAGAGAAGATGTCAGTGTACTCTATTAATGCTCTACTAGTGACTACTTTTAGCAGTGTTTTAGGCTATTTTATTACTAATCCTACTCCGTAATCCATCTTTTTCTACATTGTTGACGCATGTTTAACACATGCCAAAACAGTTAACTTCTTGCGAACCTTTTAAAATCCTATTCGTACTCGAAGAATTTTTCTACATTTTTTTTTCACGCAAGTTTAAAGTGTATCAAAGCGCTCATTCCTAGGAAAGAACAAATTGTTGGCAGCGTGGTGGATAAACTTGAGTCGTCTCGCTTTTAGCCTTAACTAAGTGAGCTACGACGAAGAGCTACGAGGTGGTAATGACTCAACTGTAGTTGCTCAGAAACTTCTTCAAGATGTAGTTAAATGTTCAAGAAATGGTTAAGAAGTAATCTTGAAAAAATGAATACAGGAGAAGCTCTAGCAATATTTCACAACGAACATTAGTACATTAGATTGAAGGCAGATCTACGCCTGATGATTGTATTGCGCAACTCCATACAATTTTAATAGGAGATACCACAATATAATTCTGAGGTGTAGAGATGTCAGATGACTGCGAAATGATAGTAACAAATTACATATTATCTCTATGGGATAGTTTCCTCTCTCATTGATCTCCTTAATACTCCTAAAATCCAGAAACTGGCGCAAAGATACATTTTACCTACTAAAAGAGTTAATTTCAGTAAGCATACACAACAAATTGACTTTTCGTCTCTTCCAATATTGAATTCAGTGGGAAACATTATTTTGAGAAGATCTTGCAGTAGCAGTTACCGTGAAGCTAAGTTACTTTATTTTTTTTATTTTTCCTTTGTTCCCTGTTCAGAGGCAACAACTCTATCTGTCCTACTCCTTTGCTCATCTACGTTTTGTGTCAATACTTCACCTGGGATGAGACGATACTTTCTAGTCGCCATGGCAACCTGATGCTGCGGACAAAATGCTTTTTTTCTGCGGACATTCCCGTGGGAAACCACAAGACGAACAAACTTTGTTCATCTTATTTCTGTGTGCCTTTTGCCTTCCTACATGCCTTGCACAATAACTTTATAGAAAAAATTCTTCAAGTGGAACAAAATTGCTACAGAGGGAAAAGGAGGGAGATTATTAGAAAATAAAATACATCATGCAGCTTTCCAGTATTTGAAAGTAAGACAATAGACAATCTGTTTACTTACTGAGAACATGAATATTATGAACAGAGAAATACAGGAAGGCTTCGAGTATAATTTTCGATCGATTGCACAGAGCTGGTACTGGCAGAAGGAAGTTAATTTGAAAAAGGTCTGGAAAATGTAATAAAGCTGAAATCAAAAGCATTTAGTGTGGTGCTATGGTTGATTTCTGAAGCTGTAGAATTACAAGACAATAAAATCAGGAATTAAGAAAATTAGCTAGTGTTTCATTATTGTAGTAAAAAATAATATTCATTACTACGTGTCACAGTGCTTCTGTTTCAGTACTAAAAATGTTGCTTTTGTGTAAACACCCAAATTACATACTTATTCACATTAAGACGAGATGGACGAGAAAGTAAAGACGGTAAACAATGTTAACTCTTACCAGATGTGTAAGTATGAAACCTGAATTTGTGTATAGACAGCGTTAGCTGTCACTGTGGTTACCGTAAAACTTTTGTTACAATTTGAAGAAAACTGCTGCAGAATCGCATCGCATGCTTGTCGAAGCTTACGGTGATCATGCTCTTGGTAAGTGACAGTGCTATGCGTGGTTTAAAAAATTTAAAAGTTGCGATTTTGACGTGAGAAATGAAGAACGTGGAAGACCATCGAAAAAGTTTGCAGACAGCGAATTGCTACCTTTGTCGGATGAGGATGACGCTTAAACGCAACAACAACTCGCGGATCAATTAAATGTGACACGAGAAGCTGTTTCTATACGTTTAAAAGCCATGAACAAGATTCAGAAGGTGCGGAAATGGGTTCCACTTGCATTTACTGAACGACAGCAGGAAAACCGAAAAACCATTTGCGAAATTCTGCTCGCCGGGTACAAAAGGAAATTATTTCTCCATCGAATTGTGACTGGTGACGAAAAGTGGATCAATTTCGAGAATCCTAAGCGTAAAAGATCATGGGTGACACCAGGAGAACCGGCGACATAGACTGCAAGACCAAATCGCTATGGACGGAAGACAATGTTTTGTGTTTGGTGGGATCAGAAGGGAGTGATCTATTATGAACTGCTGAAAACTGGCAAAACCGTTAATACCCAACGTTACCGACAACAAATGATCGATTGACATCAAGCTTCGCGTGAAAAACGACCAAAATATGACCAAAGACAATATAAAATGATTGTGCTTCACGATAATGCACTCTCCCATACAGCAAAACCGGTCAAGGAAACGATTGCGACGTTTGGCTGGGAAATCCTTTCGCATGCGGCTTACTCACCAGACTTGGCGCCTTCCGATTTTCACTTATTTGCATCCATGGGACACGCACTTGCTGACCAGCGCTTCACATCTTACGAAAATGTACAAAAATGGTTTGATGACTGGTTTGCAGCACAAGAGGCACAGTTTTTTTGGTCTATCATATACACATTGCCGGTACGACGGCAGAAATGTATCGCTAGCGATGGCCAATACTTCGAATAAAATAGTTCTAAGCATTGTCATCCAATTACTGTGTCTTTTCTGTACATAAATTCCGGTTTCATATTTACGCACCTGTTATGCTTCACTTTTACTAATTAAAAGAGTAAAATAATTCTATTACATTGATTGTTCTGCCTGATTTCACAAATATAATAAAACTTAGTACTACGAAGAGACCGTTGAAGTGAGAAAATTTCCAACAGCATTTAAGTGTATTGAATTAAGCAAGCTTGAGGGTCAATTATTTATATTACCATCTTTCAGGGCTGCATCACCAAATTTACCAAAATTCTTACAAGGAAAGTATTTGGGCTCGAACAGGAATTTTTTGATAAGACTTCGTATATGTATTTGGAGATCGATGCTGATAATGCCTGCAAAGTGATTCGACCCTGTAAGACATCGTTTGTCCGCTAGAGGGCATTAAAGTTTGGAGCAAGTGGAAGACAGCCAGGGCAGCCGCTTCAATGGCTTCCTGCTTAAAATTTATTAATAATCAAACTTTATATTTCTGTAATGAGTAATTCAATTTAGTTTATTGGGTCGCTTTCAAGCTATAGGTGAAATATTAATGCAAGGCATGCTAGAAAAAATCGACCACAAAACCACCAGAGAACTGCTTCTTTATCTCAAACATTCTAAAACATTATGACTTGTATTAAATTACGCATACCATGTTCTAATGATGCTGAATCAATTTTTCAATGTACTTCACGTAACGTATCAATTGAGTTTGACCTGAAAAAGTCATTTTTGATATTCGAATCTATAATTCTTTCTGGGTATTTATCCCTTGTTATCTCCTTCTAAGGTACTAGAAAATTTGTTGTTGGTGAGTTCAAACACCACTAAGATTTTGTAACTGGAAGCAAGGAAACTTAGTGTGGACCAAACTTATTTATTTTGTTGAGAATCATCAACATTTATGGGAGAACGTGTTACGAGCTAAGTTCCATGACTGAGAAAGTCAATGTCCTGGTAATAAAAATAAAGAATCATTTCAAGTCATAGCAGCAGGATTATCCGCAGAGGAAAGAAATTTGGTTGTCGTGGATTTATCTATTTATCTTTCCTTATCAGGTTTCTTAACATGAACAACAAGGGAAAAAGAAACTGTTATGATGCCATACCTTCATTCTTTGTAGTTTTGTCTTGACAGTTTGCCAAAGTTCTCGTTCTGAGCAGATGATATTAGTACTATATGCTTTCACGGCTGGTTGATGCAATATTGAGCTACTAAGCGACTGACGTATAACGTAACTTTTCCTCTTGCTCTGTAAAAGGAAGGTTTACAAAACACATAATATTTTACAAAAAAAGGTTAATCCTACAATCAACTGTAATATTTTACAAACAATTTTAATTCTACAATCAGCTGACAAGCAGCGTTCATTTAAAAGTTTAGGGATTTGCTTTCGTATTTCAATGTACAAAGCATTTGTTTCCATATATGTATATCTTTTTTTCATTATTATAGCCTAACAGGTGAACTTTTGCAAAGCAAATTATATTTGTGCGAATCATCTTTATATTAACATGCGAATAGTTTGATCATAGGCAGATTTAAATACATTTTAACCATCTTCTTCCGCTTCGTGATTTCCATTTTTCCCACGATAGTTTCTTCCGCTACCTCGTTTCCCTTCAATCATATTCTCAATTGAATTTTTCGATATACTCTGTCTGAGTAAACAACACCCCAAGAATTTGTGATCAGACAGCGGACACTATTTAATTCTTCCCCCTATTTTTTATCGTGTTTTAATTTCCTTTTGTGCGTCTGTCTGCCTGTCAGTCACACAGGTTAGCGTCCCAACGAAAACAGTTAGAGATAAACTGATTTAAGGTTATCAGCCTCGCTTTATCTGAATGTTTTAACTTACGGTGGCTGCAATTGACAAGCTCTTTTCCTTTCAAGAACAACAACAAATTATTTTGTTGTTAATTAGAAGCAACGCCTAGAAACTTTATGCCCATACAAAGAAATCGATAGTAAGTATACAGCGCAGACAACAATCCAAAATCTTAACATATATTTTTGTATTCAAGGTAAATGTAAATTATTTGTTAAATCTTTTAACGTTATCGATTTACGGGAACTTTCCCTTAAATCTTCTCCCAGTACTAGAACACGATGCGGTTTGTTTCTCTTGTGGAAGCACAGACATTTAAATATTGAGCGTTGCCACACTTTCTCTTTTAACATTTCATTAGTAGAGCTGTTGTTTGTAACGTATTTGAATTAAGAAGAGTTGCTTTTATGCGATTCATTAAAAAAATTGTGTGCAAAGTCAACAATTGGTTACATTTTTAGAAGAAAAATCGCACAACGTTTCTAACTATGTGAGCAGTAACAGGTCATTATAATATTTTTTTATGTAACTTGTTGGGGACAACTAAAATGTAATCAGTTCATTTAGATGTTATATCTGGCATATGTTCCGAAGTTAAGTTATCGGGGGTCGTAGTAATGAGACAAGACTCCAGATAATTTGTTAACATACCTGAAATAAAGTCAGGATTTAGAATTTGAAATTACACGTAAACAAATATATCTACTGGAACTATGGATTGTTTGTGACTGTTCTTACATTCCAATGAAGAGTGATTGCATAGTTTACTCATTAGAGGGGGTTCAAGAATATGTATTTATGACGAAAAAGATGAACTAAAATGTCAAACGTTAATACTCTGGTGAAAATAAAATATCATAAGGGGTTAAGTTTTGGTCTCACAGTTTCTCCACTTCATAATTAAGACTCCTTGGCGCCTGACATTGATGACATGGAAGGTGGTCTTCGAGGATAGAAACTACTGGTAGAGAAGAGGCACAAGCTGGAATTAAGATATGTTGGGGGCGCCCTTGCCAATATCGATCTGTGGAGTTCATCTCTTCCTCCTCGCTGCAAACCACGTGCAAAGGCAGCCAAAATTAGACGACGGCTTCCCAACTGAAAACCCTTCGGAAAGCATAGACGAAGGAAGAAAGAAAGAAGGAGAGAGAGAAATACGTAGAGAGGATCACTTTTCTTATCCTCTGCTCCTTTTCTTCTCTTCAGATGCTAGAAACGATGTGACTCCTCCAAGACCTCCGACTACGAACAAATTACATACTCTGCTGGACTTGTCGGAAAGGCTTTACTCGGAATTTTTCCTCTTCACTTTTCTTATCGACCTTTACTCTTCCTTGACCGCTTCTTCTTTCTTTAGGGTTTCTTTTAAACAACCTGTGTTCTCAGTTTTGTGTCTATATCAGTTTTTGTCACTATCAAACTTCCAGATTAGTGCCCAATGTAACTCATGTTTGCGTAATTTCAAAGTATTTTATAAAAAGTATGCTAATGATGATTGGTGCCGTTTTTTGTTCGATGATAAGCTCTTTTGTTCCGAAGGTCTATGGGTAATGTGAAGCTGGGCGAAAATGTTACATCGGCATAAAAAATTCACAAGGCAATTACGAAACCTTTTAATATGCTTTTGGTCCTATTACTATATTTATTGAATTAATGTAAAACTGTTTAATAGGTATTGCACTATTAGAGTATGAATCGGGCCACAATTAATGTAGACTTAAATTATTTAAGGTATAAATTAATCGAAGAAATAATGAACAGCTTATTGTAGGGCTGCTATATTTCAAAAGTGAAAATCCGGGGACGATACCAATGTACGAAAATCTTTTTAATGTTCAATAATAATAGTAATAAATAAAATAAAAAAAGGTTAAACACTTCAGTTGAGGTCCAACACTCTGTACCTAAGTAGTCCAAGTAGTGACCACTTCTAAAATTGCCAGAATATTCACTGGTCGAAGGACCTACTAAAACACGTGGCCTTTGTTGCATAGAAAGAAAGAAAACTTAAAAAATCTTCAATCAAATGTGCAGAAAGGTACATTTCCCACCTCATAAGTTTATATATTATTGAAATTTTAAAACTTCTCCCATTGTTGTGTTTCCGGTTTAATTAATCAAACTATATACTTTTCTTCTTGGCATTGTTATGGTCAGCGGAAAATTAACCAAAAAATCAGTCAGAGGTTTAAATAACTCTGGAGCAGAAGACTTATGTCCCGGTTTTCATCGAAGAAGAGAACAAGGGGAAATGATTGTCTCCTTTCTTTTCAAACGATTATATTCTCTTCAATTTGTGGGTAAGGCAACTCTTAAAAGTTTAAGAATACCTTGAAGAAACAGAGTATTAATGTAATTTAAGTTCACGATTCAGCTACCTTCATATAAAACGCAACACCTCTTTCCTTGGTCCAGGGACAAAGCGTTTTGTTGCTCAATGGTTATTGTGGTCGGTAGGTTTCCACAAAGAATGCTACCGACAACAATAACCATTGAGCAACAAAACGCTTTGTCCCTGGACCAAGGAAAGAGGTGTTGCGTTTTATATGAAGGTAGCTGAATCATGAACTTAAATTACATTAATACTCTGTTTCTTCAAGGTATTATTAAACTGTTAAGAACTACCTTACCCACAAATTGAAGATAATATAATCGTTTGAAAAGAAAGGAGACAATCATTTCCCCTTGTTCTCTTCTTCGATGAAAACCGGGACATTTATGCGTCCCAAGAATTATTTTCGGGACACGAGGACGCAGATCTCGATCTCAGTGCGATCCCGGATTTTCCGGGACGCATAGAAACCCTAGCTTATTGCACAGTGGGACTTGAGAGGCGGTTTTAGATATGTTTGAGAAAGCTACAAAATCATTGTCCTAGTTATTAAATTATGGACACAGTTTAGAATATTTAGTCACAAGTTTTCTTGCTTACTCCTTCTACACTAAAATATGAACCTCTCTTAATAGAGCTTAAATACGCTATTACCTCATTTGCTTCAGAAATGTTACGCAGATCTATTCATGCAGTAAGCTGTTCAAATAGTTTTGAGAACGAATAATGGTGGTCAAATATTATCAGAGTATTCATCTCATTTACGACAAACTGGAAAATCTGTCATTCTCTCTTTTACATGAAGAAACTTGTGTATTACGCGTTGGTTGAAAGAGAATAGAATTATACACTATCTTACACAATCATAGCAGTCAATAGGATTATCTTTACATTCATCAGGTGCAATGCTATTTTCATTATGAAACTTGAAGAAAGATAATTATTGAGTTGTCATATCCTGTATTTTTGTATATTTCTTAAAGTTCCTTGTATTTAGGTTGATGTAAAATTTTAGTATAAAAATATGTAATATTATATTTATTAATCAAAAATTTAAAATAATATTAATTAATAAACAAGTTTTACTAGATTCCCTTGGTCCGAAGATTAAACATCTTAAATTATTACATAATAAATATTTTTTAGTAATAAATCTCATTCAGTTTTCTTTTATATTTACAATAATATAAACTTTATCTCATTTGCCGTTTTCCTTCATCGTTTGAATAATTTATTTCAACAAAGACGCATCTGTCATTTTCCAAGTTTTGAGAATACCACAGAAAACTTAATTTATTTTAATACCAGCTCCTCTAAAATATATGATACATGTGTCGTACACGGTGAAAGGTTCTACATTATACAAATGAGATAATATTCGAAACAGCCTGTAGAAGACTCAGAAGAATGAAACGTGACAAAGCTTACACAAATGTGTTGTTTTCAAGTAAATACATTTTGAGCATTTTGTTTAGATAACAAGGATTTGATAGGGAACCAAACATTTGTTTTACATAATATGTGCCTATGTGATGTAATTACACTCATGAATATGCTACGAAAGACCTTAATTAAGAAAAACATATGCTTAATCATGCATATTATATTCAAGAATATACACAGTCAACATAAAATACAAATATTAACCTTCACAAGGAGGGTGTGATGCTGTGCAGTTAATACTCGTATTAATCTTCTACATGACAATCAGAGGCACAACCGTGAACAAGCACTTCATTGGAAATGAGACGCGCAAGTATGTCACCAAAGAAATTCTTATGACCATGAATGTAGTCTTTGACTTTCTTCAGACTTTCGATCGACCGACCTTCAGGCTAACCTCTTGTAGGAGCAAGAGGAGCATGAGCGGTCTTGGCAAGTTGTAAGAGTTCCCTTATTAACCAGGAATAAACTTCTTAACTTTTCCCTTCTTATCTTCACTGTACCTGAACTATTTGTAAGTTATCATGAAAGTTTCACTTTCATCTTTAGAAATTCGTCGGCTAGCAGTTTCCTCAGAAAATGTTGTCTTCTTGTAGCATGTTATATATGAAATTTTGATGGAAAAGATCTCATATGTTGAGACATAAATTTCAAACTAGCGCTACTACTATTGAAACAAACAAAATGTTTTTACTGGTGAGTATATTCAATGCCCTTTATTAATGACTCGTTTACGAGATCCAAAATCGAGTTCGCACGATGTAATGTCCACGAACTGGGGAAAATTTTAAACTCTTCCAAACAAACCAAACAAAATTGTATATAGTGTGGTTTTTATTCTGAGTAGCAACCAACTAACGAACTAACTCTGTGGTTTACAATACTTTGAAATTCATCGCTAATGCAAGAAAAAGTGCACCATTGGATTTTGTTCCGGACAAAATCAAACCACTTTTCGTCACGAACGTCTACCTTTTCAAGATCCCCTCTAATATTCTCCTCAAACTACGCGACTTCTCTGTTTTCCCAACTGCAGAATTCCCTTCGGTTTCCCCATTCATTTCTTCACCATTCGAGCTACATGACCTGCCATTCTAGGGTGTAATGATTTCATTATTCTTACTACAGCAGGTGATTTGTACAGTCAGTGAAGGTCTTCACTATCTAGTCTTGTCCATTTTCCGACCATCTCTTCTCATTTTGGCCCCTATATCTTTCTCAAAACCTTCTTTTTAGACACGCCCAATTTTTGTTCATCTGCTAGGGTCGTAATCCAACTTTCGTAAGAAAAATAAGTGTTACTGGCAGAATTACCGTTCTGTATATTTTCAGTTTCAGCCTTTTCATATTATCCGCGATATTTGGAGCTCCTGAACCGATTGGAAACAAACGATGCCCGATGCTAAGCTATTTCTCCCGTGACCTTATTTCTGCGTATTACATATGCTTCCTTGTATTTTGATTTATTTACTTTCTCTATGATCACATTCTTAGTTGTTGTGTTTCTATTTCCTTAGACCTACCTTACTTGAGCTTCTACTAAGGCATCGGTGCTACTTTGTAGATTTGCACTTACACAATATTCTTTTACAAACATTCTATGCATGCACTTTATACTTAGCCTAGCATCTACATATAATTTCGATTTCTCACTATAATGAGTCTCTTTCACATCATATTTGATTTATGCGTATTGAGTTTCGCACAAACGCTACCACTGATGACATTACCATTGTGACCTATGTATCTTGGGCCACAATACGAGCAACTAGATTACTTAGTCACCGAACTCTACTTCGAGCTATATCATGTAATTTCATAAATGGGTTAATGCAAACAGTTTGCAATCGACCTCCAATATTAATGTTATAAGTAAACAAGTATTGATAATTCTTACCTTTTATTTAAACATTATCTGTGGAACAACTAGATAAGTCTCTGTACTCTTCTCCTTCATGTATCATTTGATCTCTCTCCTCAGTTTTAGTACTATTGTTTTCGATACGCAGACATCTTTTCTGGGTTCCCTCTTCTTTATAAGGCTCTGCAATATGAAACATTCATATATTTGTTTAGACCCATAATTAATTTCTTCTTTCATTTGTTACATTACTATAGCACTTTGGCGTACACTTTTTACTGACATGTCTCTTGAAGTCTTGCTGCAATGTTTTTCCTTGCATATGATTAATATGCCACTTCTTTACGTCTTACATTTTTAATATTGTTTCTCTTATATGTTTCAGCACGCACAACTACGTTTCGTCGTTTTGGTGGAACACTTCTTTCATCAGACTCACTTGATGTTTTCCACAGGCGCCGGAACGTGGCGGCGTAGGCCCCTTCAGCTCCCAATATTTTTTTATGGGGGCTCAGTCCCTTCAGTGTTTCAGTGATATTTCTAGTGGTCTTGTTTCTAAAACTGTTCTTCTTGCCTTGTTTTTTAAAAAAAGCAGAGGTCTTTTTCAATTGGAAAGAACATTTAAAGAAAACATTTTTTCCTCATAATGATTGCAAATTAAGTACTTTTATTTGTTCCAGTCGCGCCATAAATACGTTTTTTTTCTTGCACTGTGTGCCAATGAGGACTGTTTTTCCTCAAAGGGTCCTCGGCTGTGGTCAGGGCAGGAGTGGCCACACGGGACTATCGGGATAATTTCCAGCTCAGAATGGGCTTGGTAGTCTACGGTTGTAACGATTGCTTTGTAATAAGGTGATTGTTTTCGTAGCGAGAGAAAACATGATTGATTATCTACCTTTAGTACATTAGATGTTCCTCGTTAAACATAAAGCAATAAAAAACACGAGGAATACTAAATATAATATTTTCGCGCATCCATTCGCACTCTTCTTCAGTTGATTTGAAAGGGAAGCAATATAGGTACTACGTACTGCTTAATCCTAAATTTCCTTTAATTCATATTCCTTCCAATAAGCACCAACTATAGGGGCCGGAATCATTTGAATCCTCAAAAAAACTATTGGGAAGGGGTCTACCCCTGCAAATGTTGGTGTTCTTATGCATTTATTCTGAACAAAATAATTCATGCACCCAATCATAGCTCTCCTTCGAACATGAATCCTGCACTCTGATTGGTTTTGTTGGACAAAACATTGTTTGAGCTGAACAGGGCTGTGGACAAAACGTAGTTTGAATAAACAGTTGACTTGCATCTTTCGTTTAAACTTGACAAACCCTCGTTTAACCTGAAAGGTGATGGTCAACAGATCATAACGTGTCTGCAGAACATGACAATATGCATATTTTTTTTTAATGTGACAAAACACATTTTGAATATTCTCTCCTCATATGTTGCAAGAAATAATAGTTTTCGTCAGTCATTGATCAAAGAGACTCAAAATTTTTAAAATGCGTAAATTGAAGACAGTGGAAGATTATCTGTAAACCAGCGATAATTTTGTTCGATAAGATGAATCTGATTTCAATCCCTTTATTCTTGCATGGTCTTCAACTACAGAGAACTGATATGCTTCATGCCAAAGGAGATAGAGAAATCAGTTAGAGCAAAGAAATTTGATTTGAGACGTTTCAGTTGTATCTTAATTTGTTTCTGTTGTGTAGGATTTTTAAACGCATTGACGCCTTCAATACAGCTACCGAAGCGAAATCTTTGTTGAAATAAGCGTCGGATATTAAAGTTATTTTAAGCAAGTTCTAAGATCTGTGAGAACACAATTTGAAACCATTTGGGAGAAAATAAATTCTGTAACCCAGCAGAAAACTACAGCATGTTACAGCCACAGCGCAGCAGATGGATTTCCAAGAAACAGGACAACGGTATCAAAGAACACAATACTCACCCGTTCAAGTCTCCAAAGGAATTTTATTAGTAAGTTTTTTTATGGCATAGTTAATACACGTATGGAATTCATATCTACTCGATTTCAATCAAACGTTCATCAATTCATGATCAAAGCAGAACAGTTTGTTGCTGGTGCAAGCAACATCTATGATATGTTTGCTGACTTTTATAAACATGCGATTGACAGAAATATGGTGATTGTACGTAAATATAAATTCCTGGATATGAAATTTGAAAACGAAAGAATTGAAAGCATAATTTCAGTAGTTGACGTAATTAAGACAAATTTTCTTTATATGGATATGCTACCAGAATTTGTAAAGTTCATTTGTTTCCTGGTGAAACTTCCATTATCAACATGTTGATACAGCAGAGATAATACAGCAGACAAAATTCCCCATAAGATACTGTAGATGTATCGTTATTCAGGAAAGATGAGCAAAAACTGCATTTATCTGTTTCCCCGTTCGAAGTTTATCTTTGCCCCCGCTCCCAATATTATTTCACGTCGACGCATATGGTCATTTCCACTAACAAAACATAACGATGTCTTATCAACAACTTGCAATGAAACTGCTTACTGAAGCCTTGAAGAACAGACGAACAGGCCAAAATAGACAGACCAACAATCAACAATGACATGCCACATGAACAACGGTGCTATACAAACATACTTTCCAGATTTGTCAAGTCATCCACCTGAATATATTTTGCAGTAGTTGCAGCAACATCATATGTGCTTTTACATAAATGTCGTTCCTGCAACAAACAGAAACTGACTGAAGTTTTAACTGCAAGGTTTAACGTAATGACTCATGCATAATTTCTGCGCTGCGTTTAGAAATTCTGTGTAAGAATATGTAACTAAAAACAAATAAAAATGTCATATAAGTCGTTTCAGAATTATCTGATTCGTATTGCTTAAATATTTCAAGTTAATAAAAAGATATATTTTGCAATTTAAAATTAAAAGATGGAGAAACTAGTTTAACATGATTAAACTCTATTTAAAATTGCAAAACGTTCCAATAAGGAATTAATTATTGATGATATTAAAAATGTAATATCATTTAAATATTGAAATGATATACACTATCACTTCAATATGTACCCAATTAAAAGAAAAAACAAACAAAAAATGTTTGCCAAACTAAAAGGTAAACATTAATTTTTAAAAACTCTCAATGCGTTACTCATTTTACATTTCCATATAGAGATCAAAGTTTAAATATTAAATCTAAACCAGATGTTACATACATAGAGATATTTGTTGATTATGAAAAACTAGTGAGAAAATTTTCAATTCAATTTGGCAAAGAGGACACTAGTTTACTTTTGTTAATACTACGGAAGGTCCTAACTTTCCTATTGAACTTTTTATGTTGTTTGAAATGAAATTGCTATCTTCGTACATAAGGTTCCAACAATTTTCATTCTTGAAAATAATTCTCTAGGCTAGAATAAGTGTTTATCTTTTCTGAGTGGAAACTATTTGAAGCAAACAGGCCTTGAAATATATTTCAGGAGCCGGCACTGAAATTGACAAAGAACGGAAACAATCTGAAAGAAACTTTGCATACGACATAGTAAACGCAAAGTAAACTAATACGTTTCATTTCTGCGAAAAATAAGGTTTAGGGGCAAAATTCATGTTCTTCTGTGAGAGCAACATTGATCTTGAATCCAGGGCACAAGTAGCACAAGTGATGGACGATAGTAACTGCTATATATCCGTTTAGGTTTAGTAAGACTCTTTTCTGGAAAAGACTTTAAGTAATATATAGGATAGTCGTATGCATTGAACTATCCATAACGATTCTGGATTGATAGACATCGCTTAGTTGACTTACACTTCTTTATTGTATAAAGCTCTTCAACAACTAATATTACATAGATGCTATATATAACATGTCTTGTCACTAACCAAAACAGCTGCGTTATTGATATTAATCATTTATCCATCTCTGTTAAGAATATCTTTCGCGTGGACACATCCCTTATACGTCCGAACACTGGGGCTACCATCTTGAAAAGGTGCACGTAACTAACAAACTGTTGAATAATTACCGGTTCAAAAACAAACAAACATCAATCGAAAGATCGAAACAAATTCTCGAAAAGTATAGAAACGTAACTAAGATTTACAATATTGCCAAGACAAAATACGAAAGAACACAATGATTATTACAAGGGCACAGCAGTAACAAAGCGTCGCATCGTAAATACGATAAGTAGAGAAGTATGGCTTTGCGATGAAAGCGAGACATCTCCAATTTTTGCTGATTTTGAGATATTGATTCATTCTTATTAAATTGTGTGCACTTAATTCGATTCTACAATGTGTTTAGCTTAAAAAATGTACACAACATTTTGAAAATCGTATCTAAATGTGCCATTTGGAATCAAAATCTCATTCACCATGGTTTTGTTTTAAAGTTGGACAATTCCACCAACAGCCAATGACAGCAAGATTCATCTTATATTTTCACGTCATGTGCTTGAAAATAAACAATACAATAGTTTGTTAACACTTCGTAAGGTTATGCTAGTATTGATCATTTGTGTGTCAACAACAATTTTATTGGTTTGTTTTTCAATAATAATTGTAGACAATATCAAAGAAGTTTCATAAAAGAGCAGGGAAACTCTGTGCCCACAAATGTAACTGGAAGCTCAGAAAAAAATGAGAGGTGAGTACTCCAAAATCTTTTTTGAATTAGCCTATGACCAAATGTTTCGACTCTATAAAATTAAGTATTATTTGAAAATTAAATGCAATCGCATTAAATGCGCGGTTGTTGTGTGTATGTGTGTGTGCAATGTACTTGTTTCTCTTTTACTATTTAAAGTATCCTAAAATCATATAGGCTCAGTTACTAGCTTAGTAAGGCTTGACTTTTAAATAGTATGGGTTTAATTTTTTAGTTTAACTTTTTCGAGATGTTTTTCGCCATTTAGACCCACGTTCCCTTTTACAAGCAAAAGTAAGCAATAAACTGTCCGTAATCCATGAATGCTCAACAAGAAAAGCGAACCTGGAACACTCCTTACCCGTGGATGCTGACATAATATTTGAACGACCCTTAGTTTAAATTTATAGGAATCGGTGCAGTTTGAAACTCAACTTGATGCAAGTGAATTTTAAAAGTGGACAGCTCCATTCAAAGATGGCATCTTTGGGATCAAAAACGGACACATCCACTGTTCCGTTTCAAAAACAGATAACTCCAATTTGAAAGAAAAATGACTGCCTGAGTTGGTAAAAGACTATACAGAAATAGTTCAGCATAATAATCACTATGGTTACAGTGAGTAGCTTTTCTGGCTCTCCTGTAGAAGAGACTTGAGTGCCGTATTTGAACACAGTATTGTTACAACTTTACATCTTTAATTGCATTTTTAGTACAATATCATAACTCTTTACCTCACAATCAGTTCTCGGCTCTATGATTCATAGATATCTTCAAACAAGGTTTTGTCAAACATGAAAATGTCCAGCAAAATTTCAAACGTATGCGGAGTTTCATGAACACGATTGATACACCAACATTTGACTTTTCTGAACAAGTTCCTGTAATTCTCTGGGGGTAGTGCAAAATATCACATTCTTTAAAACATTTCTTTGTTTATTACCGTTACTTTGAAATATTTGTAAGCGATGTTTAATAAAAATAGTCCTTTCAAGTCTAATTAGGTTTCTGTGTCACAGTTGACACTGAGAAACTCAGATGCCTGGGTAAAGAGGTTGCCCCTAGAAGGGTTTATCTGTAGAAAAGAAAACATGCTCATTTAAATTTTCTCTGATTAGTATGTACGTAGTTTCGTTACAATGGTGTACACCCTTTTGTTGCTTATGCTCTGGATTCACGAACAATGTTACCTTCGGGCAAAAAAGTTTTTTGCTGGGGTTTCTGCCCATCAAAGATTCTTTTCTGTAGAAGAGAAAATGTATGTTCTCTTTTCGTATATGAGAAGTTACTTCCGATTTGTTCTTGTTCTTCTGTTAATTAATTTTAGTGACATGGAAGGAAATTTTACCCCTCAAACCGTTTCTCCGCTGAATAAAAACATATTCCCTTCTTTGACGTTTACTACGTATGTTCAAAGTTTCGTCTGAAACGTTAAGTTTTTATGTCAATTTTAACATAGGGAGAAAAAAAATACTTCTTCGGGTATTTTACTTCCGCTGACAGTGACTATAGTTAAACTTTTGCATTCTTTTGTGTTATTTTTGTTCCGGATTCAAGATCAATGTTAATCTCACGTGACAATATGATTGGGAGGGATTTCTGCTCCCACCAAATATGTTTTTAACAAAAAATACCTGTTCGTTTATTTTTGCATGTGTTATAATCATGCAAAATTTCATTCGATAGATTTTCGATCGTCTGCTCATATCAGCGTAGGTTGAAACATATTTCTGGGGGCCATTGAACGCTTTCAAACCTTTTATGTTCAGAACAGAGAAATACGTGTTTACTTATTTCATATCTGTATATACCTTCACGTTTTCATGAACATTGGCGCGGAACACTTTGTAAAGGTCCCTTGAAAGTATCCAGTAGAATTCATAATGGTTTTATTCCTATGTTTCATGAAAACAACGTGCAGAGGAAAGTCGACAATAAGATTGAAACGGTTGCCTGAACGGAAAACGGAAAGAAGCAAGGAGATGTGAAGAACCAAGGACAAAATAAGAGATGAGATGATATCACTTTCCTTATCTCTCATTTTCTTCTTCTCCAGAGATTGTGACTCTCTTCAAGCCTAGGGATTCGGACTTGAAACAAATTACATCCTCTAGTGGAACCTCTTGGAAGAGCTTTTCTAGGAACATTTTCTTCATTTCTCTCTCAACTATCTTCGCTAAAATTTTCCTTCATTTCTTTTCTCTACTTCTGCACTTTTCTTCTTTACAAACGTTTTCAGAATTTTATCATATTCTTTTATTCTTTCAGCTCGTTTTTCATCATCAATGGCTTTCTCCAATCTTTCCGATTCTATGAGCAATTATTGGACGTTTGTACGCGCACAAAAGGATCTCTTTGTTTGATCATCGTGGGTGGGACTTGAGTGGAAGAGAAGTCTTCGTTCAGTGAGACTTAGGATTAAGTGGGAGAAAATATCAGTTTGAAAGCTTCCTTTGCCGTTCAATGAGCCTATTTAATGAGAGAATAATGACTAGCGAATCGTTCTTCTATGTAAAAAAAGGTTACATAGCAATGTACTGTATAGCGAACTATATTCTTATTTAAAACTACCCATCAATGATATGAGATGTGTTTTTTTACATAGTCCACTTTCTCTTCATGCAAATGAACCTACGTTTTGAGTATTTAAAAAGCACACTATGCACTAATATTTGTTCCACATATAATAATACTCTGATATTTAGAAACCAAGTTCTTTAATATTGTAAACTAATAGATTGAAAGAAAACGGGCAAATATTGTATATATTTTGCATGAAGAACCAACTCTCAAAATGTGAAATTGGAGCTGCAACATACAAATGATCTTCAAGTAGTATTCTATGCATACTATTCTGAGCGCCCCCTTCTATATCTGAATGCTATGTGTAACCCTCAAAAGAAAAGACTAGCAGACAATGTAATAATTTGAAACTGCAGCAAAGAACCAATTTTGAACCTGATTGGAAAAATTACACCGAAGTGATCTAAGAAAAACCTTATACTGGCGTGAAATATTCAGGGTTTTCAATACGTTTTGTTCATATTATCTTCTTGCGATGAGAGAGATTTGTGTGTTGCATTGCTGGGAGATTCAAATGTGTATGTACAAGTAGTTCAATGTCGAATGCTTTTCAGGTGTTGCAAAGTTTGAAATTTGCTGAATGACTTGGCACAGTATACATGTAATCCGAGCAAAAACACCAGAGGTGCAAAAAGTTCAACTAAGTCCTTCAGCCCTAGAAAGTGGTGAAATGGGGGACGGATGAGTCACGTTCCTTGGCGACAGCATGTAAGAGAAACACTGGAACTTGGGGCGAGGTGGCAAGGTTCATGATGTTCGACTTCGAGCCTTAGGTTGGTGGTGGTGGGCGTGGCGGGTTTTAGGGCCGCCACCAGCCTTATGGATTGAAGATCATGAACCTTACCACCTCGCGCCAAATTCCAGTATTCCTCTTACATTCTGTCGCCAAGGAACTTCGCTCATCCGTCCCCATTTCACCACATTTTAGAGCTGAAGACGTATTGCTGAACTTTTTGCACTTCTGGTGTTTTTGCTCGGATTTCACAACGTTTTCTACGTGTATAATATCGTTGTCGGAACTGCAATACCTCTATGTACCAAGCAAACTATGAAGTTTACACGAAGGGCAAAAGCAGTTTCTGGACTAAAGTCTGGAATACAATTTAGGACTGAAAAGCTACTATATCTAAAAAAGTAGAAGTTGTTTCCACATTATTTTTTCTACAGTATGCACAGTACACAGAACTATAAACTTGTAGCAAATCACGAAAAGCTAAAAAAAAATCCACATAGGGGATATTGGAATTCCGACGACGATATATGTATACTCGCTTCGCTGCGCCCTTTTATCGTAACCACTCTCCGGGGGTTGGTCTCCATGCAGATATTCCCTCATACAGGCCGGGGGGTGGGGGTTTCGTCTCTGTAACCTTCAAAACAAATTTCGTTTCTCTAGCTTCATTGGTTTGGAAAATGGATTTTGGGCGGCCATTTTGGATTAAAGATGGAGAAATTTTTAACGTTTTCTTATATTGTCCTGACCTAATCGTGATGGTACACCTTCATATCATATTTCATTTCTCTATCTCGAACGCTGCGGAAAATGGTTTTGGGCTGCCATTTTGAATCCAAGATGGCGACATTTTCAAAATATTGTAATATTTTCCTAAACTACTCTTGATAATACACATTTACGCCAAATTTCGTATCTCTAGGTCAAACGATATGGAAAATGGATAATAACTTCCGCCATCTTGGTTCCAAGATTGTGTCTTTGGAGGCACTTTGTAATATTTTCGTAACCTACTAATGATAATGTGCCGTCGTACTGTATTTCGTTTCTCTAGCTTTAGCCGTTTAGGCTGTATATTCTACGGAAATTTCATTTTGGCGGCCATTTTGGATCCATAATGACCTCTTTGGAGACATTTTGTAATACTTTCCTATTTGACTAATAATGATATATTGTCATACCAAATTTTGTTATTTTAGTTCGAACCGTTTAGGCTGTGTACTCAATGGAAATTTTTTTTGGCTGCCATTTTAGATCCAAGATGGCAACATTTCAATACTTTGTAACATTTACCTAACGTACTAGCGGTGATGTACCTTCATACCAAATTTCGGTTTCCTAGCTTCAACCGTTTAGGCTGTGTATTCTTTGAAATTATGTTTGGCGGCCATTTTGAATAAAAGTTGGCGACTTTTTCAAAATGTAGGAATTTTTAATTTACCTACTTATCATCCTCCACGTTCATGCCACATTTGATGTTTCTAGATTATTCGGAACTTCCTAAACAAACAATATGATGAGTGAGTGAATGTCAGTTCACCTAAAATAGGCAATTTCAGAGATCCACAACTCAAATATGCTTTAAGCCACGAATATGAAATTTTGCACACCTGCACATATTTGCTATATATCCTTAACTTTGAAAGCTCATGTTCCTATCTTTAAGATCTTTTTTCTTACGGGGCCTCGAAATCGGCGATTTCGCCCGAAACTCTTGTTCCTGTATAACATTCTTCTGGCAGTGTTTGTGACGCGGAGAACTTTGCTGAATGCACTGCCGTGCATGTTGATCACAATTAAGACACCAGAGTAAAACACAAACAGTAGAATTTAGTTTAAATGATAAACAATTCTCCAGGAATAAATCAAATTACAATATGTCATACTTTGATTAATAAATTAGTCAATAGTACGCATTTTGTTTACATACAATATCTAGCCTATAATAATGTTTTGATCATATCAATAAGCATGGAATTCAT
>JAGDQP010000774.1:0-58647 GCA_022664845.1 Lepisma saccharinum
CATGCAAACAGTATAAGGGGAATTAATTTGTTCCATAAAACTTAGCTAAATTGATATGAGAAATACTTAGGAAAGAACTTGGCTAATTTTATGTATCACAACTTTCATTTTTGTACTGCTTAGGATATAAACTTGGCTTTGTTTTTGACACAGAATGTTTTGGATTCAGATATAAGTAATACAAGTATATGCTCCAATAACGTCACATCTGAAGGAGGAAGTCGAAAACCTATACGAGGAAATACAGAAGATTTTGTATAGTTGCAAATCTCATTACAAAATTGTAATTCAAGACTTCAATGCGAAAGTAGGAACTAAGCAGAGCAGCGACACGAAAGAGGGAAACTTTGGATTTGCGATAAGAAACAAGACAGGAGAGAAGTTTGTGAAATTCTCAGAAGCCAACAGACTGTTTGTTCATTTCCAATACATTTTTCAAGATACCGTCCAAGAGGAAATGGACATGGAAAGACCCAAATGGGACTAAAAACAAAATAGACTATGTTTTATCGAATAACAGGGAAATTTTGCAAGATGTGTCCGTTCTGAACATTTTCAAAATCTCGAGTGATCATAGGATGGTAAGATGTAAGCTGAAACTAAATACTAAACTTGATATAAAGGAGCTTATCAGAGGAAAACTGTCTATTTTCGATCTCGAATATATAGTTGAACGTGTTGGGAGAGGAGATCCGAAGCTCTCAACTGCGATCGACACTTAATATGAACTTCCACTATGTCTGGGATTCACACATTTTTTAAAAAAACTGTTACTTGAACATCAAGGCATCGAAAGTGTATACATTATGCTACCACGAAACATTTATTCGACTGCTACATCGAGAAAGTAAAAAATTTAAAGTTGGAAAAGGAGGGTAAGGCAAGGAGATTAAATTTCTCTTAAACTATTTTCAACTTTCCTGGAGAGAGTGTTCCAAAATTTAAACTGGGATGAATTCGGAACAAAGATGAATGAGAAATATCGTAATCATCTCCGATTCGCTAATGATATAGTCCTGTTTGCTCCAAGTCCAGAAGAAAAACAAACCAGAATGGAAGGGCTGTGTAATGAGAGCTTCAAAATAGGGCTTAAAATGAATTTAAGTAAAACAAAAGTAATATACAACCAACATGCTGCAAGGATGGGAATAAAGATTAGCGGTGAGACAATAGGCATAGTTGATGAGTATGTTTACATAGGCCAACCCAAAAGATCAAATGCCAAGTTGACTGATGAATTAAGAAGATGTAAAATGGCGTAGAGTTCGTTTCAAAGACAACACTTTATTTTCAAAAGGAAACTACCAAAGTGTCTCAAGCGAAAAGTGTATAATCAATGTGTCTAACCTGTGATGATACAAGATTTTGAAACGAACATTGCATTGGCAAACGACTCAAAGATTAAGATTCACACAAAGAGCAATGGAGAGATGAATGCTAGGAATAATTAGGAGGAACATTAAGACAAATGAATGGATTCACGCACAAAGTAGAAGATATAATAAAGACTGCGAAGAAGACAAATTAGAGGATAGCATGAAAATGACTGAATATGATATATATATATATATATATATCCAGCCGTTTTCCATCCACTGCTGGATGAAGGCCTCCCCCTTTTTTTCACATATCTCGGTCTGCTACTATCCTCATCCATGTAGCTCCTGAAAAACACTTGATTTCATCTACCATCTTACATTTGGACGTTGTCTCGGTCATTTCTTTTCTCTAGGTATCAAATATAGTACATTATTCGTCCAACTTCCATCCGTTCGTCTAGCTATGTGACCGGCCCATTTCCACTTCATCTTCTTCACAGTCTTAATTACTTCGCAGTGTGACTCTCAATCTTTGAGTCGTTTGCGCATTCAATGTCCGAGTTTCACAGCTGTACACAGTGTATATCATCACAGGTAAGAAGCATTGATTATAAACTTTACGCATCAGACACATTGGTAGTTTGCTTTTGAAAATAAAGTGTAGTCTTCCAAATGAACTCCACGCCATTTCACAACTTCTATTAATTTCACCAGTCAACTTGGCATTCGATGTTTTGAGCTGACCTAGGTAAACATACTCATCAACTAGACCTATTGTCTCTTCGTTAATCTTTACTTCCCTTTTTGCAGAGTGTTGATTGTACATTACTTTTGTCGTTTTCTCAAATTCATTTTAACGTCTATTTTCGAACTCTCATTACTCAGTTCTTCCATTCTAGTTTGTAGTTCTCCTGCACTTGAAGCAAACAAGACTATATCATCAGCGAACTGTAGTTGATGAATATATTGGCCATTAATTTTTATTCCAACTTCATCCCAGTTTAAATATTGGAACACTCTCTCCACGACCGCAGAAAACAGTTTTGGAGAAATTGAATCTCCTTCCCTTACCCCTTTTCCAACTTTAAAATTTTCACTTTCTGTATGTAGTCTAATGACACATGTGGCAGTCGATTAAATGTTTCGCAGCAAATTGATGTATGCACTTTCGATGCCTTCATGTTCAAGTGATTTAAGTACTGCTGCCAAGGAGACTCAATCAAAATATATGAATTCCAGGCATAGTGGAAGTTCATATTCATTAGTCCTTTCCATAACTTCATTCAATGTTTGTATGTTGTCCATTGTGCTAAATCCACGACGAAATCCAGCTTGTTCCCTTCTTTGGTTAAAATCTAAGTCTTGTTCAATACGATTCAAAATAACTTTGGTGAACATTTTGTATAGAACTGACAGTAAACTAATTGGTCTGTAGTTTTCGGCACGTTCTTTGTCTCCTTTCTTGAACAACAAAATTATAAAAGCATTATTCCAACTTGCTAGTATTTCTCTCTTCCTTAGGCACATCGAGAATAATTTAACAAGTTCCTCTTTCATATTTTGACCTCCCCATTTAAAATCTCTGCTGAGAGTCTATCTTCTCCTGGCGATTTTGAGTTCTTCATCTCTCCAAGTACTTTATCCACTTCTTCTTTTATTACGTCTGGGACATCTACATCATTTTATTCTGAGTTTTCATTTCCTAGCTCTTCTTCGGAGTAGTACAATTCCCTGTAGAAATTTTCAAATATTTTTCTAATCTCTTCCTTATTTCGTGTTACGGTCCCGTCTGGTCTCTTAATTGTAGTTATTTTCCTTTTTCCCTATCATGAGCTGCTGTTTGGTTTTCTTCAGGCTTTTGTCTTCCTCGATTGTATTTCTTACAAGATTTTCGTTATATCTTCGTACATCCTCTCTTATTTTTTTTCCTTACGATTTTATTTAGTTCTATGTACTCAATCCTCGTTATGTAATTTTCCTCTTCTTTCATTTCCTTTATTATCTTCATCAAGAGTTTACTTTCTTCTGAGATTTTGCTCTCTTTTTTCTTCCTGGTGCCTGCTATTTCCTTGATTGTCTCTCTTATTATCTGAGTCAGTATTTAATTTCTGCTATTGATGTCTTCGTATCCTCTAACTCTTCCAAGGCTGCTTGCTTAGCTCTATCTGTTGCTTGGTTCTATCTCGAATGTCTATCTGTGTTTCCCTAGATTTTCCAGATCTAAAACTGGGGTTTTTCCTCTGACAAGCTTCTTTCTCTCAAGCATAGTATTTAGTTTCAGCTTACATCTCACCATCCTATGATCACTCGAGATTTTGAAACTGTTCAGAACAGACACATCTTGCAGAATTTCCCTGTTATTCGATAGAATGTAGTCTATTTAGTTTTTGGTCCCTTTCGGGCCTTTCCATGTCCACTTCCTCCGGGACGGTTTCTTGAAAATTGTATTGGAAATGAACAGTCTGTTGGCTTCTGAGAATTCCACTAACATCTCTCCTCTCTTGTTTCTTTTGGCAAGTCCAAAGTTTCTAACTCTCGTGTCACTGCTCTGCATGGTTCCTGCTTTCGCATTGAAGTCTCCCATTACAATTTTGTAATGAGATTTGCTACTGTCCAAAATCTTCTGTATCTCCTCGTCTAGGTCTTCGACTTTCTCCTCCGCGTGTGAGGTTGTTGGAGCATACACTTGTATAATTTCCATTCTGTATCTCTTGTTTACCTTTATTACTACCCGTGCGATTCTATCTGAAATTCCTTTAATTTCTGTGACCCGTGTCTTCAGGTTCTTATTGATTATAAAGCCAACGCTTGCCGGTTTTCCATTTTCTGTTCCTTTGAAGTATAACATGTTAATCCTCTTAAGTTCCATCTGCAATTCTTCTAATTTGTCCTCTCCCGAAAGTGACTGACAGTTAAGAGTCGCCACGTATAGGTCCGTTCGAGTTGCCGTGTCGGTGTAGTCTATAGTCGAAACCCGGGAATTTTGACCTTCTAACTTCCTGCAGGATTGACCATTGCCGTTGCCAGCTACATTCCGTTCTCCGGGCAATGAGGACCTCCGAGGCTGGTTCCTTACTTGTACCATCACGTGTAAAGAAAGGAGGGGTGCAGACATTAGACTCAGCATGCTGTCTGCTTATGCGGGTTGGCGATCAGCCCATCCATGTTCGTTCGCCAAGCAGTTGGTTGGGTATTAACAGACCCCACGACTTGAAAGGATGGATTGGACATTAGGCGTCTACCACGGTTGGTTCCTTTAAGCCTTAGCAAGAGGAATTAAGGGGTCTCCTAGTTAGTGGCAGAAACCTTTTGGGGCGACAATCCCGGTCCCCTTCCCCCATACACAGAGAGAGACTTCCATTTCGATTCATCCAGGTTGGTCTACATCATGATACTGGATATTTGCTTTGTAGTTTTTTAACAAGTTTATGCAAAATTGAGAACCGTATTCTTTTGTTATCCAGAAAAAAAATCCTGTGAAGAGTTACTAGCTCTCCAGATAGTTGGCAAGTTATTCTACTTGTATCATATATGAAAATGAATGTTCTTTTCAAATATCAATTTTTCAGAGTCTACATAAAATAAAAAATCATAATGTTAGATTTTATGATGTCACATATTATATTTTATCGTGTGCAAAAAACTATACTGCTGAGTGACTACTTTCTCAAAAAATTAACTGCAATGTTGCCAAATTTAACAGAAAATTTTCTATTTTTGATTATTTTTAACTCGGGTTCTTTCAGTCATATAGAGTTTTTTTTTTTTTTTTTTTACATATAAGATATTACCAAATTATATTATGATCATTATTTTAGTTTTCACCTAAAGTGAGTAGTTTGGGTCCTGAGGGGCTCTGAAATGTTGAAAAACTGGCGAAGAGCCATTTTTGGACGCTATTTTCTAGAAAACAACGGGAAAAAGATCGAAATTTTTGGAGTAGAAGCAGAGAGACCTGAACTTTAATTATCATTTTCCCGTTCCTTCTGAGCGCCCTAAATGTGCTATTTTTCCCCCTAAAATTGTGTAACGGTCTTTTATTTATTGTGTAGTTATGCATTTAGTTTTGTCATTCATGATTCAAGTTCTTATGGATAGTTAAAATGTGAACGTTTTAGTGATTTCTGTTCGTGAATTGAAAAGTTAAATTCATTCTATATACAGGGGGGTTCTTAATCTCCGTACCAGAGCTTTAATTCGGCTCCTGTTGCACATAGAGCTTTCAAACAAACATATCAAAGTGCATATGCTTAATCACCTGATTATGTTGCTGAAAGCAGTGACGTCCCGGGAATAGCTCTATGGGAGAGGCAACTTAAAAATTTTAAATAGAAACCGGGGTTGATTTTGCTCCCTTTGAATCAAGAGCTAAATTTTGAACACCTAGATTAATTAAAATGGAAGTGTGCACACACACACACACACACACACACACACACACACACACACACACACATATATATATATATATATATATATATATAATCATATTCAGCCGTTTTCTATCCATGCTGGATGAAGGCCTAACACTTTTATTTCCACGTATATCGGTCTCCTGATATCCTCATCCATTGAGCTCCTGAAAAACGCTTGATTTAATCTACACATCTTACTTTTGGACGTCGTCTCGGTCGTTTCTTTTCTCTAGGAATCCAATGTAGTACATTTGTCATCCACCTTCCATCTGTTCGTTTAGCTATGTGACCGGTCCATCTCCACTTCATCTTCTTCGCAGTCTTGATTACATCCTCTACCTACCTTTGTTTATGCGCGAATCCATTCATTTGTCTTCCTGTCCCTCCTATATATAGGAGGGACAGGATTTCAGAATATATATATTCTGAAATCTCCCGGTTTTTCATTTACAAAAACTGGCAACCCTATACTGTTCGAGTCGACGACATTTCTCGAACTAACTGACTGGCAATTATCCATATAGTACGCTAGTTCAAACCAAGTTTCGAAGTATTTCCAATGTATTTCTGGTATCGTTACTGTGAATCGCGTGGTTAATAAAAAAATGCAGCGAACTTGACTTTTCTAACCTAACGTAACTAATGATTAGTGTTTTTTATACAATTTGAAAAATCGTATACTATACTATGCACAAAATAGAAAAAAAGTTACTGTACACTGTACAAGTACAATGTAGAAAAGAAGAACCAGTCATCACAGTAAGTCGCATAATCCTTACCACGGCTAAAAAAAAAAAAATACGAATGAGTAAATCCTACATTGAATTCGATTTATTAGTGGCTTTTTGGTATATTTTGTTCAGGACAACATAGGTACGGTAGGGTAAAGAATGGGAAAGGTATCGGCTAGGGCCTTTCATTAGTTACCATCCCGACATTCACCTTGCGAAACAGGGAAAATCCTGGTAAACCTGTTAGGATGGTCGGCCGCGGGGTACGAACCCACGTACCTATCGATTGCCAATCCCAATCCACGACGTTACCGCCTGGACTACTTTTTCTTTTTACTTATCATTTTATTTCAGACAGGTCAACAACAGTTACATTTTATTATGTACAAGACGTCATCCCCAGGGGCACCACTCTGCCCCGAAAGCTGAGCATGACTATTAAACAAACAGGTAATGTCATTACAAAGGAGGTCATTATGCCTCTCAACTATAAATAAAAGGAAATTACAACCAAAGCGGCAATAAAAAGTTTATAAAAACATGAGGTACTAAAAGGGGGGGGGGCTTCCTCGATATAAAATTAGTTGACCTCCTGCTACAACATATCTAAAATACCTTACACCTAGGTAGGAAATAGGTCTTCTATGACCCTTAGAAAGTTAGCAAAACGAGTTTTTCTGTAATTGCTTTCGAGTATCCGGTATTGGTGCATCAAAAAGGTGGCATAAAGTTCCGGATGTTTATGTTCATCCTCCTGGCAGAGGAAAGCAATAGTTTGCCCAGTTAACCAAATGACCGCATTATGTTTAGTGCGGGGAAAGAAATAAAAAGCAGGAAATTAAACAAAAGCTGCCGCAGTTACCATGTTCGCGGCTGTCCTGCACATTCGAGCTATTAAAGTGGCATATATTGTCCAAACGTCCCTCGTATGCGTACAGGATTGTAATTGATGTTCTAAAGTATCTAGTTGGCTACAGACATTACATATATTGGTTTGCTGCATACCAATTTTATATCGTTTCTCTCCTGTGAAAACAATATCGTGAACTATGGCATACCAAAGAGCCCGTTGGTGTTTAGAAAGGATGCCCAAATGGATATTACTCCAAATGCGTATCCAGTCTACCTGTGGAAAGGTCAAAGTTCGTTTCGGCGCCGATGTGCCTTGACTCTTACGTTGTTGGAGAAACACATACATTTGTTTAACAGACCACTCATCTACATCTACCTGCCGTAATATAAAATACACAATCTCAATAATAATAGAGGTACAGAAAACATTTTTCCTCACTGCCTGTGCCAGGTTAATAGGGGCCACCAAAGGAGCGGGGAGGACTACGGGGGTTCGGTAAGTCCCATGTTAAAGTGATGTTAATCTTCTTCTTCTTTGACTGGCAGTGAGTGGATCGTTCATCCGAAGTTTTTGTCACGTGGTTTCTCATTGAACGTTAACCTCACACTTCGAATACGAGAAAAGGTGTGAGGTAAGAGCTCCGGGTGGCCGAGAGATTTGCGCGCTTGCTTTATGTGCGCGTGGTCATGGTTTCAATTCCCGTCAGAGTCTATTGAACGGAGTGATTAGGAGTCCACTTTGCTAAAACTAACCTTAGAAGCTCACCAGCTCATTTAGGACGTTAATGACCCTCCTCACGCCCGACGCCACTTTTTAAACTTTTTTCAAGATATTTCAAAATCTAATAGTACTATCAAAAATTTTAGAACATAGCGCACCAGTACATACAAATTACTATAGAATATATTGGACATTGATCTCGAGATATTGTCCTGACGATAAACTTTATTTTTATTTTTATATGGACCAGTCTAGTAACTTTGGACTTCGGCCCGTCACGATTCGCCTTTAACTGTTAAGTGTTAAAATCCACAACCATGCCCCTGCTGGGACTCGAACCCTTGACCTTCGAGCCGATGGCCTACCGCCGCAGACCGCTCGGCAATCCGGCCGGCATTTTTGTCCTGATGAGTAATAACACATCAATTAAATAATGACAACATAATAATTTTAAAAAGTGTCACTCATCAATTGAGAAGATCTCGCGATCTGTGTCCATGGTATTTCACAGTAATTTGTAAGATCTAGCGCGCTTAGTTTTTATAATGCTTTGAAAAATGTTTAAAAGTGGGAGCGGGCACAATGAGGGCCCTTAGTAACAGTTCACAATGAATCATGAGGCCAAAAATTTGGTAGAACAAGTCCTGGCATCGCGATAATGAACATTTGTTATCCTCACTTTACCAAACCACCAAACACCTGCTGTCGCACACCAAACCTACTCCCCTGATTTGGCACAAGGCAACCTCTTCCTTTTCCCTAAGTTGAATTCAACCCTCAAAGGTCACAGATGCTAGAACCCATTCTCGTCGCTCATCCAATTTCTTCTTGGTCGGGTGGTAACTGACAATCGTGAAAGTCACTCTACACACCAGCAATCAGAGAGCTCTACGGGGTTAGAAGAAGCTTAAACCGATATATAACAGTTTTTAAATTGAGTTTGTTGTAGGGATCATTTGAATTGCAATAAACAAACTGAACGAAATTAAAAGAAAACTATGCCCGACTATAGATCCTTACACGTTGGACTTGGTATTGGTATATTGTTGAACACAAAATTGTCTGTAGAACATCCCAAGACGTGATATTAATCAGCTAAACATGCTCCTTGTTTATAAATTGCTGTTAGTTGAATAAAAGGTCTTATTTATTTAATATTTATTTATAAATACATGTTGTTTTTGTTTTAATATGTGCTCTTAGTAGCACACAGTATTTTTTAACTTTTGTATGTCGGACTCCAGAGGCTCTATCGTATATGATAAAATAAGGCTACGATATTTGCTACGCTCCATGCTAATAGTAACAGAATTAAACACAGACAACTCTTGGGTTACACAGTTTCTGTGAAACTTTGAAGGGGTTTAAATATTTATTTGTGTCTGGTTCATACAAAAATAATGTTATTTACTGGAGAAAAAGAACCGAGCATTGTTTTTTAGTTTAATAGGGGAAAAAAGTCCAAGAAGCGTCTAAAGATTTGTCTTGAGTTCATACAGGCATTACAATTGTAGAAAATAATTATAACTTTGGGTGAAATTATAACAACATCAGTTGGACGATCTTCAAAATCATTTCCTCCATTTCAGAATGAAGACCTAATTTATCATTAGTCATTATCGTCTCTTAGTACTTTAGGTTTTATCTGCTTCCAAAGATCTAGGAGTTTTTTTCCGAGCTTTACGCTGAGAAGGATACTGTAGTATACGAAATATGTAAAACCATTAACGACGCACAACATTTCATTACAGGTAAAACAAATAGTTTCAATGCTTTCTTCCCCAGTCAATAAACAAACTCCAAAAATGAGAAGGATCATCAGAGCACAGACAGCACGTGCGCGAAATATAATATCTTCCACAATTTGTAGCGGATGGTTTCTTTGTTGAATGGCTTCTCTAAGTAATTGATTCACACGCTCCAAATAAAGATAAAACTCTTGTGATTTCAAAGAAGCCGATTCAAATTCTGATAAAACGTTTTCATGGACCAACGTGTATTCCGTCTCAACATCTTCAGCTTCAGATTTCTTTGTTTCTTTCTTCATCTTCAGATTCTTCCCCTTCCATGTGGACCGGACGGAAAGGGGGAAGGTGTTCTTATACGATATCAGCATCTTCCCCATTTTAGCATATGACTATTGAAGGGGAATTAATCAGTATATACTGGAAATTTTTCCTTTCATTTTAGTTTGATTTCTATGGAAAGTCGCTTTTATTGTTGAACTGAAAAAAGAAATTTATGTGCATTACAAGGTTTTTAAGCCAACAATAGA
Source organism: Lepisma saccharinum (assembly GCA_022664845.1). Taxonomy (NCBI): domain Eukaryota; kingdom Metazoa; phylum Arthropoda; class Insecta; order Zygentoma; family Lepismatidae; genus Lepisma; species Lepisma saccharinum. Next base: position 10,314 of record JAGDQP010000774.1, read on the forward strand.
TTTTTGAATAAACTTTATTGAACTATGAAAAAAACATAAAAACGTTATAAAATAGAAGCCTGTCAACTTATCAGCACTTTGGCAACGTTATGTTAGAGATATAATAACGTGGTGCAAAGGGAATTCCCATCATCCTGATAGACAGAGACAATCCTGAAAATTCAATAATTACAATTGGAATTGGAATTTTTAACATTGTTGTGACCATTGTGCTATTCATAACGATACTGGGGCGTAATCACACATAATTATTACACTATGTATTTACGTATAAATAATAATACACAGCCGTATTCTATCCACTACTGGATGAGGCCTCTCTCGCAGGGAGGAGTTGGTCTACTGCTCCCACGCTGACCAGACGTGTTGGGAGAGAAGAACCGAAACTCTTTTATTCACAGCAGTTCTCTAATTGCACCGCTCCAGAGTCCAGAGTCTCGCTTTGGAAACAATCTCTTAGTAGAGCCGGGAATCGAACCCGGGGCCCCACGATCAGTAGTAAGCGATAGTTAGCACTAAACTAGCAGGATGGTCACACAATATACATAAACTGAAATAGAAAAGCTGTGTAATGAAAAACAGTACCACATATCACATATGTGATGTTCAAAAGGAAATAATATTGTTGACTTATTATCTCATACTGCAGTGAATAATAAAGAAATTACCAGGGTTAAGTAAATCTTTAATACCCCAAATACACGCATAAAACGCCCAAATATCCTCTCATAATTATTCTGGGGGTCTTTGAACGTGTTATATATATATATATATTTCACAGTGTGTGGTGATGCATGGAGCCCGATCCTTCCGTTCACATCAGTCGTAGATTCTCTGTTCTTTTAAGGATATCACCTCATATACGATGTACGACTCGTGGAGTTGTGCCAATCACTTTAGTCGTGTGTGTTTTTGCGCCAGACCGTCTCCAAGGTTCTGGATTCTAATCCCGGCTGGAGCATGGTTGTTTGTGGAATTTAAAAATTTAACAGCTAATGTAATCATGACAGGACGAAGTCATTAGCTACTAAACTAGACCAAAAATACATACCAAAGTTTTATCGTGTAGTGGATTAATATCGGCTAAATATTCAATTTTTATATACGGGGTTTCTACTTGTGTGGCTGTTAGTTTGTCCTTTTTGTTTATTTCGAAGCTTAAAATGCTTATCTGTTTCTAAATGGATGTGTGTGCACCATGTGCACATTATATATACATCTCCCACTAACTGTTAAATTGCTCTATAGAAGACTATAAAATACCGCTTTTATCTGTTTTAGATGGATGTGTGTGCACATTATGCTTGGTGGGTTTCAGTGAGTCCATTTATGGATTTCTCCATGAGTTTATCAATTTCAAGAATTTCCGTTACTGATCTATTTTGGTCCCTTGATTTGGTTTTAGTGTTTATTTCTTTATTCGAGTTATCCCTCTGTATTTGAATGTTTCTATTTAGGGTCGCCGTCCCGCTTATGTCACAGTACAGTTGCTTGATCTCTGATACATTAATCACCGTCTTTCCCTTCCCCTATCCCGGCTTGAGCCTTAGATGCCTAAATGCCATAAATAAAATTAAAACATTCAAACTAGTCACCGTCAAGTGGCACCTTTCCCCTCTCTTAAGTCATGAGGTTTCAGGTTCAATTCTTTCTGGTTTCCTTGATTCTGTAGCATTCCTCTGAACTCTATAATACCTTTCGTCAATTGGGTAACAAGGTGGTTATCATTTCCTGTTTTCTTCCACAGCTTTTTATCTCGTGGTTTTGTTCAGATTTTAGTCCTCATAACAGTCATTTTCATGTTTATTGATTTATTTTTGCTCATGTATTTTGGTGTGTTATTAATTTAATTTCCGTGTATTTGATTTCTTTTGGTTAAAATCTTGTATCTTAGTCAATCGTTTTGGGTGAACGGTACTTGTATTTGATGTTTCAAATTATTTGATATCTTATACGGGACCAGGGGTGGATCTTGTAGCATCTTCACACATCAGTTTTCTCTGCTAGTTTCTCTCTTGTTTTTTCCAGAAGTTTTGAATTCGTTTGTTCAGTTTGTTGTTATAGTTGAAGTAGTAATTTTGTAAGAAAACAGCTCTGTTTTTACATTCTGTTCTCCTCTTGGTCTATGGGTTACGAAAGCTCTTTTATTAGTTGTTATACATTTTACCTCTTATAGCCTCTAGAAAGAAACGCTCTTTTTGATTATTTTAATCTTTTCTCAAGTCACTGCCCTTTATCTATAAGACGTAATGTCTGACTCTTAATTAGTGAGTCGTTAAGCAGTTGGGTGTGCCGAGTCTGCATATAAAAATTCATGTCTTGAAGTAAACTTATTACCTACATCCGTTTGGTCTCTTCGTTAACCTCTAAGACATTAATATTGGTTTGGCTCGACGCTCAAGTGTGAACTCAAGTCCTCCTGCATAATTATTTAAGCGGTTTATATAAGATTTTAGTTATTCATCGTCCCAACAAATATTCCTACGACGTCATCTAACAATCTATAGTTCTTATCCATTAGAATTTCCAGGCCCATGTTTACTAGTGTTTGGATGGTGACTCCAATGTTTCCTCACTGTGGGCGTTTTAGCCATTCGAATTTTGTGTTGTAGTATACTGAAACTGGATCTATCCCCTTCTAGTTACTATTTTTGTTTGTAAGTTTTTTTTATCCCTGTAGCATATAATATGTTTTTATGATCCATTCTTTTAACGCTTCTGATTTTCTGCAGAAAATATGAAGTGTCTTTAGCCATTGTGGCTGAGGTAGGCAACAATTTTATGAGAAAATATGTTAAGTATTTGTCCAAATATTTCGTTTAGCTGTTACTTGAGGAGACTATGGGTCTCTCCGGTGGTATTTCTTTTATTTCGCTTATTTACTAGTTACAGTTTTCTTTTAGATTTCCAGCCGGTTCTCTAGGGTGTCCTTCATGAGGTGACTGAATGGTGGTGTTTGTTTCATTGTTTGTCCCTCTGGAGTGTCCTCTGCCTTCACCGCATAGGCTTCTCGTTTTTTCGAGTCTTCTTGGTTCCTTATAGAACCTTGTCAGGGAATACAACGTGATAATCTTGACATGGTAGACCACTTTCTTCGTGACCTCCGGACTGAATTGGGCCTCACTGTCCTCTAAGGTAGATTCCCTCTTTTCTACCAACTTCGGTACTAACGGTTTACAGTGGTTGATAACCTAGTTGATACTTAGTTTTGCCATCTGTAGTATAGATGTGATATTTTATTCGAAATTAGTCGGTGCTTTGGTGAACTCGACCGAACTGGAGTCTTATACAGAGTATGCTGTCTCGCATTTCTTTCCTGATCTCGGACTCGTAGTGCTGGGCAAGATGATGTTTGCTTAGCAAACTACGCAGTGTCCTAAAACATTCCTCCTGCTTACCTCTCAACTTATAGTTTCGCCTCGAGAGAACCCCCTTGTCGCTGTTGGCTTGCCAGGGGACTTCTGGGTGGGATCAACTCTATACTTCTGTTCTTCTGTCTTCCCTGTCTCCTTGTTGTGGAACATGCATATCCTGTGTGTTGTTCCGGATGTCATTCAGCTCAAGTAGTTTCATGTAGAGTTCTTCAATTCTTTCCATCTGATACTAAAAAGTACGGTTATTTCTAGTACAAATTCTAGTCAGGTCTCTGGAGTTTTATACAGGGTATGCTGTCTCGTATTCTCTCCTGGTCCCGGACTCGTAGCGTTGGGCAAGATGATGTTGGCATAGCAAATTGCATAATGTCCTAAAGCGTTGCTCCTGTTGATTACACGACAAAACCTTGTCAACAAAACATCGTTTGCAAAAATATCGACAGACCGTTGACCGACAGGTAAAAACACTGACAGTACGTTTCAACAACGGACAAAAACCTCGACGACAAAACCTCGCTAGCAAGAACCTCGCTGACAAAACCTTTCCAGCAAAAACCTTGACGAGAAAACCTAACCAGCAAAAACCTCGACGACAAAATCTCGCCAGCAAAAACCTCGACGACAAAACCTCGCCAGCAAAAACCTTGCCAGCGAAAACCTTTATGAGAAAACCTTGCCAGCAAAACCCTCGACGACAAAACCTCGCCAGCAAAAGCCATGCCAGCGAAAACCTTTATGAGAAAATCTCGCCAGCAAAAACCTCGATGACAAAACCTTTCCAGCAAAAACATCGACGAGAAAACCTAACCAGCAAAAACCTCGACGACAAAATCTCGGCAGCAAAATCTCGACCACATAAATCATTAGTAAACGTGACGAAAAAGCTAAAAACAATTATTTTTACTTTTAATGACATTTTTTATTCCAAAATTGCATTTACCCCAAACTAGGCATTTTTAGGTACTGACGTATGAAATAGCGATTTTTAGCCACTGTAAAACTGGTGTATTTCCATTGTAAATGACCCAAAATATGACTTCCACTCCAGGAATAAATAAGCATTTTAGGCGAAATCTGCAACCTAATAACTCCGGATGTATTTTGTGGTCACGTTACTAGTTCGCCTCTGGATCGGGAAAGTGAATGCGCGTGTGCTTTTAGTGAACAATTATTTACGTGAACACTTCAACAATCGCTTAATTTAATACTGATAAGGTACAGTGAAATAACACTGAAAACTCTTTCCTCATCCGAATTGAATCAAAGTTAGCTCGAATATTAGTTATGTACGGAAATACTATTGAGACAAATGTTACCCAGCAAGATCTGACCTATAATTTCAAAATTGCGGCTGTTTACTTTCTGCATCAATAACATGTATTGGAGTTATAGTTACGATAGAAATTAAGCCTAAAAATGGCTATCTTGGGTTAAATGCAACTTTGAAATTAAAAATGTCATTAACATCAAATATTCCTTTCGACCGGGCCTACAGGTGGAGGGAGGTAGATCCAGAAGTTTGGACAAAGTTGTCACTCGTTTTATGCAACCCGTCCGACAACTAAGGAGAACGTGGCTACCGAACGGAAAGTATACTTTCTGAAATTCGGCGCTTTCTCGACGTTGTCGCTTTTCGCCCGTTGTCCAGACTTTTTTCTCAGCCCCTATTCAACCAATTTACACCAAATTTGTTAGGCAGTCTTCTAAGAATGCCTAGTTCTGTCCCTCAAAAATTCAAACCGATCGAAACAAATGCACAGGGTGTTTAAACATTTTTTATATTATTTCAAGGTCTATCCGTCTGTTGTCCGGGCTATTTCTCAGCCCCTATTCAACCGATTTACACCAAATTTGGAGAATAAGTTTCCATGGATATCTAGTTGTTCCCCCACCCGCAAAATTGAAGCAGATCAGAGAAAAAATACATATAGAATATTTGACATAATAAAACAATTACAACGATATTTGTTGTTTACATTCCTCCCTCCTCCTCATTTCCACTCCCTTGGGCCGATTAGGCCTATTAACAAACTCGGCCGAGATTTTGTACCTATGTATTTTATATCTCAGTCCGGAAGAGATTTGGACAAAATTACGGTAGCTACCGTGACCACAAAAATACTTTTTAACTGGCCATGCTTTTCAGATCTAGGGACCATGAAATGAAAAATTATGGAGAAAATTTTCCGGAAGTCGTGATATGGTAACGACTGTAATAGATAGTATTTATTCGAAGTCTTCCTAAAAATAATTGTTTTCAGATTTTTCGTCACGTTTACACCTGATCGAAAACTCTTATATATTATTGTCTTGAGTGGGTAACAACATTGTCACTATCTAACTGCAAAGTGTTTGTTTATATTTTTAACATTTAATTGATGCCTTATTGTGATGAATAAGTACAGTGTATGTTATTTTAATCAACCACCAGTTGTGAAGAACCACGACGCTGTTCGAAGCCAATAAGTTGTGTTCGTTATAGTTCGATTTCCCTTTAAATTTAAAGAAAGTTTTCGGCAGTTAGTAATTACAATTCTGCCTCATTCCTAACCACATTACATTAAAAACGTGTGACACGATTAATTACGTGTGCGTGCGATACTAGCAACAAACCATGATTGACGATAGAAAGAGTTGAAGAAAATTAGGAAAATTAGAAAAAGAACAGGAAGTAGTAAAGAAGGCTGCAAAAGTACTTAACTTTTTTTTCGAAAACCAGAAACTGGACATGGATTAGGAACGCACCTAATAACAAAAACCACGTGGAAACCCAAAAAGTTGAACAAACAATGGAATTGTCCCAAAACGAATTAGACCCAGCTACAAAATCTAGCAATTTAGTAGAATTAGTAACTAACGATGAAATTGGAACACAAAGAACAGTACAAAAGGGCTGTGATTTCAAGGACTCCGAAACTGAGTGTGAACATGCTGAACTGGTAGATAACAAAGATGTTTCTAATTTAGTTTTCAGAGGAGCTCAAATACTACAGAACACTCCGAAAAGTATGACAAATATTTGCTGTTTGATCCCTCTTTGTGGGTCAATGATAACACTCGAGAGCAAATCATAAAAGAATGGAATAAACTAAGACATTTCAAAGTTAGATTTTAACCGTTCTATAAGACTAATTGAGTGGGGGGAAGCAACATCGCTTCTTAACTCAAGCTCTGCTTAAAATCAGCTTAATCAATAGACAGCAAGTGAAACGATCTTACTTTACCAGGTGTGTAAATATGAAACCGTAAATCGTGTATAGACGGCGTTAGCTGTCACTGTGGTTACCGTAAAACTGCGTCCTTCGCGCCACTTGCTTGTTTTGACTGCTGATAACGATTTGCAACTCACAACAAGACAAGTTTCATGTCATAGTGTAGTATTTAATAGCGTTGAACATGGAGCAGTTTGTACCTACAAACTACGATGTGCGGACAGCATTGATTTTTTGTTACCATTTGAAGAAAACTGCTGCAGAATCGCATACTTGTCGAAGCTTACGGTGATCATGCTTTTGGTAAGTCACAGTGCTATGCGTGGCTTACAAAATTTAAAAGTGGCGATTTTGACGTGAGAAACGAAGAACGTGGAAGACCACCGAAAAAGTTTCCAGACAGCGAATTGCAAGCTTTGTTGGATGAGGATGACGCTCAAACGCAACAACAACTCGCGGATCAATTAAATGTGACACGAGAAGCCGTTTTCATACGTTTAAAAGCCATGGGCAAGATTCAGAAGGTGGGAAAATGGATTCCACATGCATTGACTGAACGACAGCAGGAAAACCGAAAAACCACATGCGAAATTCTGCTCACAAGGTACAAAAGGAAATCATTTCTCCATCGAATTGTGACTGGTGGCGAAAAGTGGATCTATTTCGAGAATCCTAAGCGTAAAAGATTATGAATAACTCCAGGAGAACCGGCGACATCGACTGCAAGACCAAATCGCTATGGACTGAAGACAATGCTTTGTGTTTGGTGGGATCAGAAGGGAGTGTTGAAACTGTTAATACCCTGTTACGAACTGTTGAAATCTGGGGAAACCGTTAATACCCAGCGTTACCGACAACAAATGATGGATTTGCATCAAGCTTTGCGTGAAAAACGACCAGAATATGACCAAAGATAACATAAACTGATTGTGCTTCACGATAATGCAACCCCCCGCCCCCCACAGACACACAGGAAAACCGGTCAAGGAAACGATTGCGACGTTTGGCTGGGAAATCCTTCCGCATGCAGCTTACTCGCCAGACTTGGCGCCTTCCAATTTCCACTTATTTGCATCCATGGAACACGCACTTGCTGACCAGCGCTTCACATCTTACGAAAATGGCTTGATGACCGGATTGCAGCCCAAGAGGCACAGTTTTTTTGGTCTGGCATCCACACATTGCCGGAACGATGACAGAAATGTATCGCTATCGATGGCCAATACTTCGAATAAAATAGTTCTTAGCATTGTCATCCAATCACTGTGTCTTTTCTGTACATAAATTCCGGTTTCATATTTACGCACCTGGTATGTACCCCGAAAGTTCTTGAAAACTGTTTTGTACACCATGCCAACTTTTGGGAGGAATTTCAAAGTTAGCAAAAGAAGGTTTCGACGACTGGAAACACGGAAATGAGTGTTTAAAAGGTAACGAGAATTCATCAGACCATAAGTCATGCGTCTTATAATGAATAGGAGAATGACCATAGCAGGAAGAATTTGTATTTGTATTTATTAGAATGTTGTACCCTGTACATAGGCTGATAAAACAATGTAAGTAAGCCATTTTACATTGCGTCATATACATTTGTCAATTACTGGAAAACTTTGGTAAACTTTATTGTTATATGGGTCAGTCTAGTAACTCTGTACATCGGCCCGTCACGATTCGCCCTTTAGCCATTAAAATCCACACCCATACCCCTGCCAGGACTCGAACCCAGAACCTTCGAGTCGTTGGCCTACCACCGTAGACCGTACGGCTACCCGGCCGGTATCAATTACTGGAGTCAATTTGACAATTGATTCTTAGCTTCTAACTCAAATTGTGGATGAAAACAACTACTGGATAAATGTTTTTAAATGAGTAGCTGTTGTTTTGTAGATCCCTAGCTGCTTGGGTGTATGGAGTTAATATCCGAATTTGACTCCTTAGCGTTCCATGCTTCTAAGTATGGCAATCCAGGTCAAGGTCACAAATCATACGAGGAATTCTTAAAACTGACGGGTCGAAAAGTCACAGAAGAAGTAATAGCTGAAATAAAGCAGCAAAGTATTTTTCTTAAGTGATCGACTCTTTGCCAGATATTTCCCGTATTGACCAACTGACCGTAATAATTACATGCGTTCTCGAAAAGGGAATTATAGTTGAAAAAATCCTCTGCGTTTTACCTTTTACCTAAAGCAGATGAGCTCTTTAATGCTTGAAAACATAATTCGATAGAGTTTTTTTTTTATTGTAGTCAAATGAAGCGTTCGTAACATACCCGTTTGTTAACTTTTGAAACACACCCTTTTGTGCATCAGTGTTACGAATTTTCTTGTATTTTCAAAGCTCTAACAGACAAGGTTATTTTTAATTTAAACTATCAAAAGTACCCTCCTTGGGGCGGGAGCGAAAAAAATGTTGGGCCATTGGGTCATTCACGACTACTCACTTCCACCTGGCAGGCGGCACCCTTAACTTGGGGGCTGCGCCTCCTTTATCGTAACAAAATCTCTGGGTGACTGCGCTCCCATCGTGCAAATATGCTGTACCTGTAACTACCACCACTATCACTACTAATACTCCTATCCTACAACAACAACAACAACATCAACAACAACAGCTACTACTCAACTATTACCACTACTACTACTACCACTATACTAATAATAGTACTAATACTCCTGCCAAATACTACTGTAATGATTTAAAACATTGACTCTACATATTTTTATTTACAACAATCCACATTTAAATTTATAAATTTATTGCCCGCCCGTTGGTTCGGGGTGAATAAAATATGTTGTCAACAGTCATCGGGACTGCAACCAATACTCGCTTCCCCGTGGTAGACTGCGCCCTCAACTTGGGGGAGCTTTGCGTGATGCACCCTCTTTGTCGTAACCAGACTCTCCGGGAGGCTACGCCCCCAATGATAAAGATCTGTCCCCATACCCCCTGGGGGCTTCGACCCATTAGAGGAATTTTGCCATATCTATTGTACCCTACTCGTGGTGGTACATCTTCATAGCAAATTTCGTTTCCCTAGCTTGTGGTTTGGAAAACGCCATTTTGGGTGACCATATTGGGTTAAGATAGCGACCTCTTTAATGTTTTTATACTATCGTGACCCATTCCTGATGGTACACCTTCGTACCAAATTTCGTTTCTCTAGTTTCAGTGGTTTGGAAAATCCCTTTTTGGACGGTCATTTTGGATCAACACTTCTCCTTCAGTTGAGACTTGACGGAGAGGAATGCGGTTTATTGATGGCTCATCTACGTGATAAGCCCGATATTTGAAAAAAGAATGATCAAAATCGGTCCAGTAGAACGGACAGACGAACTGGACTGGACTGGACGAAGTTTGTGAGAAATATTATAAATATTCCCCATAAGGAATACGTAGGGGAGAACACTCAAACACTTCTCCTTCACTTCAGTCTTGACGGAGATGAATGCGGTTTATTGATGGCTCAGATGGACAAAGTTGTTTTAGCATTTGTATATATATATATATACTTTATAGGGTCTACATGGAAGGGCTTGGAAGATTGAGTGCAAGGGTGTCTTCAATGTAAGGAAGTTCTTAAGGCAACCCGTATGTATTACCAAGAGAAAGAGATAAGGGAGAATATTGTTGCTGAGGGCAAGAAGGTGTAAATGGATAGGAAGTGGAACCGGGGTAACTGATAAGGGGGCGGCATGTTGCCGGTAGCCCTTAAGCGGCAGAAGTCCATCAAATATCAACAATAATATTTGCTAATTGACTTCAGTTTGTAAAGGGTTTTAGGAAATTTAGGCACCAAATATTTCCCACCGAAATTTTGACACTTTCTTTTCGTCGGAAAATATAAGTGAATTTTTAAAGTAGGAAATTTTGGCGGTTGTAATTGCTACTGGATACTCTCCGTTTCTTTGACCACTAACAATGCTGTTGAAACAAATATCAGCAAATAATCATGGGCGGATTTAGGAGAGAGACCCTGGAGTGTCGGGGCAATTACTTTAAGGGTGGAAGCTATTCCGGCTATCGTTTAGAATGAAAATTTTAAAGTCATTCTGAAATGACTGGGGATGGCCCCGCATAAATCCGCTGATACAAAAAATTCCTAGTAGTTGCTCATAAAAGCAGAACACAACAGACACCCAACCATCTTTGCATTAATCTAATGTAACCAGTGCCGTAACTAACTTTCTCTTCGGCCCCCTGGAACTTTCAATTGGTGCGCCCTTTATTATTGCTGAGTCATGACATATATTTGCGGGGGTGGTTTTTACACCCCTGATTGTAGCGTAGATTTCAATCCTTCTGCTTAACTCGTTAAGAATTTCATGTTAGAAACATTATAACGACAATGAAACCTTTGCTGGTCATTTTACTATGCAATACCCGATTCAACAGGAAAAACATAGTAATTTTCGTTATTGCTGTAAGTTTCATGCAACTTTCTTGAAGTCATCTAATGGCCGTTTCTTGTCTTCATTATCCAAACAGAGATTTCTCAAGCCTGTTTTGACCCTCCTGGTATAAACGTTATGTTTATTTTGGTGATTGAACTCATACCAGATTTTGCGAGTATGGTGGTAATATAATTCTGTTACAATGTTAATATCATCCTCCATGTTGAATGATGCTATTCCTACTATGGTAAAAGTTGTTGTTCTAAGACTTACAATGTCGTTCTTACTAGGAATTTTCATCAGCATTACATTACTTAAATCAAGATTACCAACATCCTCCTTTTCAAGGACACGTTCTCCTTTTTATCTTTTCCTCCTGTCCTTTTTTTCTAAATACCTTGAAATCCCCTTCATTCTCTAGTGAACAGATTAAAAACTCCGAATTGAACATATTTGTACTCGTGTGATCCACATTGTTAATATTAATAAAAATTTATTAAAATTTCATGTTCGTTACCAAAATATCAAACAAATGGTTCATGATTTCGTAACCACTTTCCTTGCTTCGTTAAATATTAATACATGTAAAAAAAATTGTAACTTGTCCTGTAAAAACTGAAATAATAAAGTAAGAAATTATTCTGTTCTTCAGTGTTTCTTTATGTTTTAGCACTTCTGAAACTTCCTCTACTAGCAGCTACAGTCCATCTAGAACATTATCTACAGGGAGAAAGTTATCATCCAACAAATTTGCTGAAGAACATTCTAAATGCTTCACCGGCTCTTATAAGTGTTCTGAAGTTCCATTTGTTCAACCATCATCCATCCAGACTGCTTCAAGAACGACAAACAATTCCGAACAAGGACAGCATATTCGAAAATTCTTCCAAATATTTGCATATCAGCTAACACAAAGTCGATAATTAATGGACTTTGATTCGACGTTTTCTCCAGTTGGGATAGTTTCACATAACTGCATGGAATAACTCCTCACATGTAGCAGTTATTCTATAAAAATGTATGTAACAAAAACTTATGACTTCTTGTAGAAATTTCCTGGCACTTTTACCATTTAATACTTTACCTGGTGTAGTTTCAGATGGCTTCACTGAAACAAACAGCAACCTGGCAACTCGGGAGATATTTCAATACCTTAAAAACGCTCACACGGGAACATCCTTACAAGTCCATGGAAAACAGGGGAATATTCAGACAAGTTCAAGGAATTTAATGGAAAATTGTTTATGTCTTTGATGTCTATCCTGTATAGCTATAATGGTAATTACAGTCAATTTTCATTGTTATCACAATCATTGTTAGGATTAATTTGGCTGTTTATAGTTTGACTTTGTAGCATGTTTTGAAAGAAGTTCCACCTAATTGTGTCTAAATGTGAAGAAAGTGACTCTTGCATTAAAAGGAAAATATGTCCTCGAGAACTTCACCAAGAAGAGGAAGAAGATAGATTGTATTAGTGATGCTACGAAATATTTAAGACTGCGATCACATGAAAGAGGAGACCATTGTTAGTGTAAATGTATTTGATACTGTGAATGATGAAAAAAGCAGAAATGTTAGTTAGTTAGACAAAGTGAAATGAACAGAATGAGAATAATGTGTAGTTAAAAAAACAGCAGAAAAAAACAAGTGTTTGTAGTTAACAGCAGGAGACTTCAAATACTGAGAAGTGTTTGTAAACTAATGGCAGATGATTTTAAATCAGTCAATAAAACACTTCTCATCTGCAAAATTTGTATTGATGGTAAAAAATGAGTGTACACAATTCTATACACAAATCCCTTACGCAAAATTTATACAATTTAAATAGTAAAGTTTCTCCTCGTTATACTTTATCATTTTAAATGAAGATGAAGAAAATAACTTGATAAAATCTCACAAAATGTTACAACGTTGTCCAACTGTGTATTGCCAATGAGATCTGAAGTACCAGGTTATCGTCCAAGAGGTTTCGTGTTCGAACCCCAACTGGGACATGGAGGCTTGTGGCATTTGAAAACGTACAGTTCCTATAAAAACAAGACGGTTGGTACTGAATAGTTCCTAAAATAGCTCAAATAAAATATTATTTATCAAAATTTACTGACAAGTAGAATTATTCAAAGTAAAATTTGTGCAATATTTAAATCGTTACATCCGCTCAACATTTGCTTAACGGACTTAGCAAGTTTTTTTACTAAGAATGTGTTATTGATAACATTATATATAAGTCAATAATGTTGCTAGAAATATGAACTTTTCTATGAGAAAAGTTCAGTGATTCCCCCACCCCCCCCCCCCCCCCCCAATTCTCGAGAACACCACCTCAACTTTAATTTTTAGGGTAAGATAGATAGATACCGTGAAAAGCTCCACTTATACCCTCCACAGTTTAATTTTACACCCCTAAACGGAAAATCTTGGCGAAATCCTTGTAACAGTTATACTGAAAATACATAGAATCTATGTTCCATTCCAGCTAATGGATGTTTGTTCATTCAATTACGATTTTCTTTCCAACTCACCATTTTGCTTCTCAATTGTTACTTTAAATTACCTCAGATTTGTTTAGTTTACATTACGTTAGATTGGGAAAGCTAATGTGGATGGGGTTGGTTTATTCGTGCTTACCCCTACATAACTTTTCGAGGAAACATATTAGCTTCAGTATTTTTAATATACTTCCTGTAGATTATTTTCGTGTCCTAGCATGAACTCTTCTACTTCTTATTGCACTTTATTTTTGACCCAACTGTAATCCATATTGAAAATTCAGTTAGTTAAATACTTATGCACATATTTCATGGTACACCCTACTGTTAGCTATTAGTTTTACATCAAAAGACTCCATCACTGGAAATCCTGTATAAAGTTGCGGAAAATAAGGATGGCCAACATCAAAGTTAACAATCAAATATGGATTAAAAATTAGGGAACGAAATCTCACTCACAAAGTGTATTACAACTATTACTTAGCTCTGGTTTCTTTCTGAACGATTCGTAACTGTAGAGAGGGGGGAATACAATTTGAGAAAATGTACATATCGTGTGGCAATTTTCAGACGAAGGGCTACAAAAAAAAAATCCCCTTCCCGGTTACTCGTCTAAAAAGGTTGTGATATGAAATCTGGAAATGGTTTGTGACTTCTATCGTAAAACTCGTTCTTATTTGGGGAGAAAGTTGTTTTTGTTTCCCTTTCTTTCCCTTCCACTCTTTTTGTTACAAGTCGAAGAGACGAAACATAAAAGCAAATGTTATGCTGTTAAGAGGGCACTGAAATATATACCTCTGATGTTCCCTCAGAACTGAGTTATATCATCAGCTTTTTTGTGGGGTTCCTTTCGCAAGTATTATTTTTTCCTTCAGAGTGTAAGGTTTTCCCCTCTCTCTCTCCCTGCAACCCCGACGAGTTAACAATGCAACATCCCTATCCATCGTCTCCTCTTCTCCCAACTGACAGAGCTACATCCCTCTCTAAGAATTATCACAAACATTAGGGAAAGGAAGATCCAAATTTGAGGGCAGGGATTTTGCCTTTTTTATTTTAGTCCAGGACTACAGAGGGATGGCTCTGTTTTCCCCACATCCCTTAATTCTCTTCCAGAGTATTATCTATATCTCGTGCTTTTTCATTGCATCATATGCTGCCATTGTTATTAATGCACGAAACAGGATATGAAAAGATCAGATCTTTTATTCCTTTGTCCTCCAATTGTGTAGTTTTTTCTTAGTCCTCAAACTTTCCACCACAACACATTTACACTTTTATCCAAAATTAAAATCTTTTATGCTTCACAGAATCCTCTTTGTCCATACAAGCATGTAAATTCCAATAATGTGAAATCATTGTGAAGCATTCAGGTTAAATTGAATTGCAATCATCCGTATGGAATCGTTTATCCAATGTATTCTAGTAACGGTAAATGAGTGAATATTAAGTAAAATTGTGACAAATGCTGCAAAGGAAACGTTTGAAACTAGTTGATCCAAACTCATATCAACATAATAATACAGTGGCAAAAAACTACTCATAAAATGAATTGACGTTTCATACCATCTGGTACAGTATGTTAAAGCTGTACCATCGTTACTTGGAAATTGATTAATCACATACTGTTCGAAACAGAATTCCCCACCTTCGCACAGTGGGGCCAAAGCACAGAATTCTTGACATAAATTGGGAATGTGGAATATGTAACAGGAAATTGTTAGAAAACCAATCAGTTCATTGTGTGCAGTGGCTACAATAATGTATTCAAAGTTTACAAGGAGATATAGACATAACAGAATATTAACAATCAAACTACAGAAAAGTACAGTGAACAGGCTACACCGCTGCACAGACGTCTGTTCTCTGTCATTGAAAATTTAGAAGAATAGACATATGCCTAAATGTTTATAATAGTATGCCGGCAAGCTCATCTGATTCATCACTATTTTCCAGTGTACAAATCTGAGAGGCAAAATGTGGAGAGAATTATAAATCTTAAACATCCATATGAAAAAGCGACTCTTTCCTCTTTGGGACTTTACGCAGGCGTAACTTAACAAAGGGGTCTTATGCGATTAAAAGTAAATGCAGCACATCTTCGTTTGTCTTGGTCCGTGAAATCTTACGAGCAAAGTATTCCCCGTATTGCTTGAAATCTTCATTATGTGCCTCTTGATTTCCTCACTGAGTTGACCTATTGGAAGCACAGGGCATGTTGTATGATTTGGGTTCCATGTATTAACACCTTTCGCACTGTTGGCAGCATTGGGCATCAGGGATATTTCGAGATGAATCCTGTGTAGTGTGAAGAGCATATTAAGGAAACTTTTCGATAAGCATGTCATGACCACGAGCAAGTGTCTGCAACACAGTCTTGAACCTCCATATGATGCTAACATCAACGTCAGTAATACTTGCGGACAGTTCTGGGTTACAAAAAAAGCTTGTTTTATTTCCATCCTTGCTGGTACCAAATATCGATCAACTAAGAATCCCATGTCATGTTTAAATCTGTCTTGAATATTTTTCTCTATGTGCTACTATCTGCTTATATTTTTCTCCACGAACTTCCGTAGGGGCATTTTATGGGGGAAATGTAAGAGACATTCGAGGAACTGTATCCATGCGAGAAGCTCATACACTTCAAGCCCCCACCCTCCTCCCTCAACAGAAAACATTCTAGAAATTTTTAAAGACAAACGAAGTATTCCTAGGAGAAGCCCGTCCCAAAATATTTCCTCAGTCCTCCACCGGTCATATGTTATTGTTTTCTCATCGAACATCCACGATATGAATACATTTTTCAGCTAAATCATACATTTTATCATTTACACACCTCAGCTGCGTCACTTGCGTGCTGAGGCTGTTTCATAGTGCAGTTAATGGGTTCATTTCAGGGACTCGGTAGCAACACTATATATATTATAATACGCTATATTTCCAAATGGCGCAAACATTCGCAGGTTTTTTCTTTGTGGACAGAAAGAACAATATTTACGATGTAACATGTTAGAAAATCACAGACATGATCTGCCCTGCTATAAACTAAAATGCCATTCCAATGCTTGTTCATAGTTTGTATATAATGCTTTCGTTACCACTTTAGTTTCCAGACCTCATCTTAAGCAGTCCTAATAAACATCACATCAATGGTACATACTGTGGGTGGTGTCCCCATGTTTAGCAACCGCTGAATGCACTGCAGGCCTAGTCTCAGTTTTACAATCGACGGCTAGTCTTCTGGTCAGGGCTAAGTTGAAGCCAAGTCATATTTTGACCAATCGGCGTACGCAAAATGTGACTTGGCCTGAACTTAGTCCTGACCAGAAGCTTAGCCGTCGATTGTAAAACTGGGCTTAATCGTATTCAAACACAAACGTGCTATCTTCTCGTACTGAGCAGCGCAACATCTCCTTGTCTCTGGCGGATAATAGATTTAAGCTTGCAATGATGTCATTGTGAATGCCTTCTCATTCCTTTCCTGCACACAATCTTACCTGGACATTATTAAGGATTCATAATAGCATGTTATTTCGCGTCACTCCTTTACTTCATTTTCCGGGTTTCAGCAAAGAATGCCTGCTTTGGCCCCACTGTGCGTCGTTTGAACTAAATTGAAAATTATTATATTTCTACAAGAAGACGGTAAATACGTTAGCTGATTCAAAACACCAGTTTCACATTTCTTGAAGATGTTAGGGTTAAAAAGGTAAAACTTTGTTATCTTAGAAATCAATGTAACATACCGCATCTGAAAGTACATTTCAAATCTGTCCTTTCGCCAGATGATACTTATATATTGAGGTGTTGAATGGAATTGTGGCCTATCCCTAAAAACGCTGTTTCGAGAAAAGAAACTTTAATGTTTCGTTTTTTTTGCCCTATGGTTAGTGCTATGGAAATAACGAACTTCTTGCTTCTTTATCTTCAGCAACACGATATTGGCTTGATCCAGTGTGCATTTCGAAAGTATGTCACGAGGCTATGTAATCATGTGATTAATAAAAAATAAAAGCATGATTTGTGGGTTAAACCACTATTGCATTAAACACCATTTAACAAACTATGATTCTTAAATGTTAGGAATCTAGCTATCCTGTATCTTCACTCTAAATCTTAAATGCGAAACTGTAAAATTCTAAGTTTGTAAAAGCTGATTATTTCTTATATTAGTTCAAGAATTTCATCAACTGTATATCAAGGATCTGACACGAATCATCGTCGTAAACATGGAAGAATCAATCATAGTTTAATACGACGGATAATATATATATACGACGCAATATTTATGGATATGTGACCTCTGGGTGGAGAGGTTAGCGCGTTCGCTTTCTATGCGGGAGGTATGTTGAACAGAGTTTTTCAGGTCGGGCCACACTTAACAAAACTAAGTCCCGTTGTTAGAGGCTCACCAGCTCGTTTACGTCGTTAATGAGAGTTTAATTAATTAATAAATATGGATATGTAGATGATGGGATGATTAAGCAATTGAATTCAATTGAACTAAGATCCAAATCGCTATTTAGTTCTGTTCCACTTGACTAATTATGGAATAAAACTTGTTATATCTTTATTATTTTGCTAGCGCAATCAACATCATACTATTGGCGTCTATTAGTAGTTTTCTTCCATATGATAAACAAGCCTAGTCCATTGCTCACACAGCTGAAATTGTTTGCTAATTTAAACTTATTGTTTCCCCCAAAAGGGTTTAAATAAGAAAATGAAAACATACGCATTCATAAGCCATCACAAAGCATTATTGACTTTATCATATTCAGGTTTTTTTTATATCGTCTCCCACATCCTTTTTTGTGACGTTGAAAAGTGACAATTTTTCAATTCTAACAACTTCGACACTTTTTTATCATCTAGAAGGAAATAAAAGATTTGCAGAGCTACATATCAGAGTTGATACTCAACACATAGAGATACACTGTTACAATTTACAGGTTAAAATGTCCAGTACAACTATATTAAAAATATTACGTAAGTTGCACAATCACGCAGTTCCGCATATCAAAACCGGCGCACCCCCATATTGCCGCGAAACTTCGTATCTTGCAAATACCAATTTCATAAGAGTCTATTCCTGTACTATCGTAATGACACCAATCTCAGTCTTATAATTCTGCTATGTATTTTGTAATACATGTTTAGGGAAGCTCTGTAAATGCTCAATGACGCACACATGTCCGATTAAAACTGGCTGCTACATTCGAATGGTGAGAGGAAATAAACTGTAAAGCTACTTTCCGTCTGTTCTATGATGGAATCAATGTGAAACTTATCACATTTGTTTTTTAAAAAATAGTGCAGCTTGCAGGTTTGCCGAGTTCTTATGGAATGACCCCTCAGTAATCCAACTGCAAACGAGAGACACAAATTAAATAAGTTTCTGATAAGCAGACACCAAACTAATTAGTTGTCTTGGTGGAGTCGAGGTTATTTCCAGTCTTCATCAATGAAGGTTCGACCGCAACCAGATGCTCAATGTCCTGCTGGGGAGGGTTGGGAAACCATTTACAACTTCTTAGAAACGAGTTCTTTGAGGTTTGTCCCGAACTATAACGCCGTTGAAGCTCAGAAATAGAGTTGCGGCAGACAGAATTGTTTCACACAATTTGCTGGAAAAGTTGTTTCGTGCAATTTATACGCCATTTCTTCATGAAGTTTTTACCAAATTAAATAATTCTTTAAAACGTGTATATCTCCAAGAAATCGCCTTAGTATTAAACCTTTAGAGTTTATTTGACGCCCTATCTACTATTCTGACACTGCTATTAATTATTATTAGCATTAATAATAATAACAATATGGTAGTCATATGAAGAATATGGTAACTTAACTTCGTAACATAGAGTCTAATAAAAGATTTTTAATACTATTACTTTTCTTTTAGTGAAGTCATTCCACACCGACGTATTCTAATTTTGCCCTTGCAATAATTCTGTAAAGCGTTAAATACGTTTTAATGTTTGCACATTCATACTATTGATAAAAAATGGGCCCTATTAATTTTCCAGCTTCATCTGTAATTTTTGTAATATGATTATATTAAGATTAAAATCAAAATTGACACCAGCTCCTTGAGAACCTTGATAGTTTTTATCTTCATAACATCCATGTTGTTTATTTCAAATTTCCAGACATAGTATTGTCTAATTCGTGTAACTTGTAAATTTTGTTTTGAGAGCATTTAACAACACCATGCAATCATACTATTACGAATAGCAATGATAATTTAATTTAATATTTTTATTAGAGTGCTATGAACAGTACAATACCAATATTACAAGGGTACAACAAAACTGAGTTTCTCTATAAAATAGGATCTTTGAGCTGTGCTATCCAAAATCTTGGCTAAGAATATTTTGTCTTTTTTTTTCGTTGCTCTAAAGTTTCAAGTTTGAACATGTCATACCAGTAGTTGTAGTCGTACGAATAATATGGCATATTAACTTGACATAACTTGACATAAATTAATATGGCAAATTTAGAGTCGAATTCGACCAGCAGTCGAATAAAAGATTTTTGTACAGATTCAATAGTGTTAGTACTAGTTTTAGTCACGTTGAGGGAGATGCGTTTTAATTAGATTAGGTTGGTTCATAAATCCGTAGGCCAGTGGTAGGATTCTTTCGCCAGCTGAGATGTGATAACTTGGGAAGGAACTATATATATGGAATTTCTGCTTATTCTGCGTTGACATATGAAGTGACTCCAGTATGTGATTTGAGTGAATAAATATTATTTGCATTTTTGCGTTATAACACGACGTTTAGATTGAGTTGCGAACGTCATTCGTTGGCGTTCGTTCGTCTTTATTTCAGGAATTGCGATTCCAGACTACAGGTGTGGGCTCTACTAAGGTAAAGGTAAGACATGGTCTTTTGCCACCCTGTAGACTTCGAAGTGAGTAAAGACAGTATGAGTCACATATGAATTGATATGCGTATGTTCGTTTGAAATTATTCCCAAGTAAAGATTTGCGTTTTCTTTCTTAATCTATCGCTAATCTGAACCAGCTGGTACTTCAGACCGACGATCTAATTAAAAGGTTGGAGGTGTCGCCTTACCGGTATTTCCTCCCTCGTTCTAAATTATTGTTTTTTTTTTTTCACAGCGACCACAAGGATCTGGAATCCTCTTTCCCAGATATTCTTAAATCTGGAAGGCATTTCTGCGCCGCTCGTCTGGGGCGTAGAAAATGTTTGGAGCAAGAGTTTAGGTTAGATGTGTTGCGTGGGTACTCTAGGTTCCTGGCGACCCTATTTGCATGCCTGGATTGTTTTTGGTGTTGCAGTTTTGACTTCACCTAGCCAGGGAGTGTCTGTGTGATCTCTTTTGGGATCTTGGGTTGGGGTCGTTTCAGTGACAATGTGAAGTGTTTTCAACTTTCCTTTTCAACTATGACATAGTGTTTGCTTTATATGCTTTTCCTAAGGCGACGTATTACACTTCTTGAGAAATACGCATTTAATATTGTAGTGAAAGTCAAAGTGTTAAATAAGAAAAAATGCACATAACAAAGAAAGAGGGAAAGTATTCTTTATTCTTATTGTTACATGATGGTAAAACGACAGGTCCGGATTTGTGGCGCTTTCAAGTACAGTATTTTCTTGTACATACCGTGAAAGAGTAGTGAATCTCAAGGTAACTCCGTGGTCCAGGGGTAACGTGTCAAGCTACCGACGACGAGTACGGAACGTTTCAGATTCGAATTCTGCAGCAGACGTTTGGATTATTTATTATTGAAAGTGAAGTCGGTGATGAAAACAACGGACAAAATGCAACTAAATGTGTCTAGTAGTAGACAGCAATAATGCTTTGATTTGGCCAACTTCATCGTCCGCTTCTTGATTTCTACTAGTTTCTTCTCAATCATTATTCAGCGTCGAATAAACCGTTGAACAGATGGACATTTCGCTGCATTTACAACGTTAAAATAACGTTTTGGTACTTATGTTTAATACATGTATTTTCAACGTATGTGTGCTACTGGAGTTCAGTCTGAGGCATTCGTCTGCAAAGTGGATACCATATATTACGCTCAGTATGTATATATGGGTGCCTTTTCATAATACTGCCCTCTTCAGAACACCAGCAACAGAATTGCATTAATGCCAACCTTATTAAGTTGGTGTACAATATCTGAATTACGATCAATGACATAAACATGTTTATTAACGTTCAGATCGTTCTGCCCTGGCAAAATTGTGTTGATTATTTGCAGGGAACAGTTGATGAATAATTATTTTCAACATTTGTTGGATAAAGGCATTTTAGCCGCAAACGGTAGGCTCGTCGAGGTCTGGCAGTTGAGAATATTACAGTAAGTGATGCAAGTGAAGGTATGGTTGAAACGGAAAGAGAAAGAGGAAAAAGAAGACTACAATTTCTTGCCTGTCTTATGGAAGAGAAATGCTACGCTAACAAACAAAAAGCAAAACACAAAATTGAGAATAATGAAAAGTGCTTATAACTTAGCTTGAAGAGCTGTTACTTTTGTCAGAACCTAATGGTGATGATGGTAAAAGCATATGAACAATAGAAAAGTAACCCATAGCTCAATTTGTAGTGGAAAAGGGAACGTAATGAATTGATTTCAGTTGCTTCATTTTTCCTTTCGGTTCTAAATAAAACAAACAAGTTCTCAGGAATTTTGTTTTGAGGGAACCAATTAAAACAAAATGTCACCAAAACATGAACAATGGAGATGACTTCAAGCTTTCTCCTATCGATCATTCAATAACATCGATACTTTTATACTTGAGACATCATTTTAGTCTGTCGTAGAATGCTCTATAGGACGTTATTGTGGAATAGGGATCGCTGCCCTAGGTCTACATTCCACCGACACAAGAAAGCAAGACTTTAGAGATTTCATTTAGCAAGTTTTGTTTCAAGTTAATGTTCCCCTTCCTGCTATTCCCCTTAGTGTGATATTAAGCTTCGATTTACTATACGATAAGTAATGTAGTTTACATAAATAGACGGTCAGAAGTATAGTTCTTTATCCCACAACGTACATTCGCGAAGTGCCTCAAAGATATTGATTTAATATTGAACAGCATGCAAATTTCTACTAGATCAAGTGTGTATTGTACTAATATTGCAACAAAATTAAAAGCTGAAAACAATTTCTGATTTGAAGAAGAATTAAATATGGATACGTTCTTTGTAACAGTGATGTCGTAATTCAAACTATTTATTCATTAGTGATGTTTATTTATGTTTGAATGTGTCTTAGCGTAACACCCGTTAGAGTAGAATTCCGGATTTATGAAGACTTATAACTATGCAAATTACCGCTATGGGCTGATGATATTAGTTTAATGCACGCTTATCACAGCAGAAGTTTGCTTGTTGTTCAATATTGCACCAATATCTGCCAGGCACTTTGTGAATGTACCTTGTCAGGGAATTGGTTTTAACTCAACACAACAAAGAAATGGAGTACTAAGCAACAAAGTATCTCTATGCGCACAGCCGGTTCTAAATCAATCAGCGCTCTGTTCCAAATTTTTTATGAGCCCTCATAAACAGTAACTTAATACTAAAATTTAACAGAGGAGAAGGTCTGAATATGAGCTATGGTCCAAATACGGGCTAGTAGGCGTTTTGGACTTGTATATGCTTATGTAGTATGGCTGACTGGTGACTAAAGTGTGAAACAATTCCTCAAGGACGAAGGTGGTTGCGGAATTCAGTTAGCAAACAAAGAACTGGATGTGGTTGATTGATTTGTATGTTGTGCCTGTTTTCAACAGTGGGAAAGTTTTATCAGGTATTTCTATTTCAGCTTTTTAAACACAATAAAACCAAGTATGAAATGGTTTATCTGCTTAATTGTATTCCTCAGAGACTGGCGTCACTAAGTAACACTTATAAATGATCTAAATGAAGACTACCTTGCCTACCTACATCATCCTAAGAGTTTCCTTCTCTTAGAACACAGTACTTTGAATTTCAAACCTAGTAAGTTCTTTTCATATTTCAGCAGTTCCTGTCATAAAGAGAAAAGTCAGCAATCAAGGTAGAAAACGAGAAAGTCCTACTGTTATAATGGATAACCCATACATAGAAACAATTATTGATTCCTTGGAAAAGCCGGAATTCGGTAAATGCATAAGACATTATCTGTCAATATAGTTCAGCAAAGATATGAAAAATAAATTAAAAAAGACATCTGAACGGAAAAGAAAGCAAGAAACTTTAGAATTCACAAGACAAGGTTGAGAAAAATCCAAGATGGTGTTTTCTGATCTAGATTCTTGTGATAATGAGGATAGTTACTCGCGTGTGCCACCTGGACAAGAAGTGCCAGATGATGAAGATGCGAATTTTATATCATATGACAGGATATTCTCTGAAGACACACGGGGAGAGCTATGAGTTAAGTGTATCATCTTTTCGTTGTGGGCACATAACGAATGCGCAGGTGCAGAAAAGGAGGACTGTATCTGACTTTTGAAAATATACATTTATCATCTCTATACCACCCGTGAACATTATTTTGTACTGTCAGGTATTTTTCTTAATTATTTAAGGCAACTTTAAAGGGTAGCCTATAATTAGAACAGTGTTTCAAAATTCAGTATTATAACATCTTTGTAAAATATGTGTTTAGTATCATAGTCATGCGTCTTTAAGCTAAATTTGCAACTACATTATAAAATAAACATATCTAAGGCATATGTTTAGTTATTGTTTAGTACATTACTTGGATCATTTTAGAGATATTCGAAAAATAGAAGTGGTATCCCGTATTTGGACCTTCCCTCTACTACCCGTTTGGATACACTCGCGCCCAAAATGGTTAGCGCTCCCAAAATTTTACGCTCTGTGCGGGACAGCAGTTCAAACATCCCTCGAGCCGGCTCTGGGTGAACACCACTAACACAGAAATTACGTATTGTGTATGATGCACAATACCTTGAACATTCCTGTGGCCTTCGTTAGATAAAATTAAATTAATAATGTTTAAGAAATACACATTTACTTACCGCAGCAAGAATTAGATAAACCATGCGTTTTTCCTCACCACTGACCACACTGCGCATGCGTACTACCAAGAATTGTGGGAGTATAAGAAAAATATTTCTCATGTGTGATAATTTGCCAAACACCATTACCATCTGCTTCAAAACAAAAGAGAAAAGGTGTAGGTAGCAATTTGTAAACATAGTGAAATTGCCGTCACCTACCTTACTATAAGATTTTATTTATGGAGATGACTGAATTTTTCTACCAAAATTTATTCTCGCCTCCATTGAGCTTCACAAGCTCCTTCTCGGTCAGATAGATCTTATCAATCTTTTCTTTCTACTCCCGCGGCAAGTTCTCCACAACACCAGGTTTCACGTTCGCTAGTTTCTGTATGCTGCTTTGCATTATGTTGATATTCAATTTGGTAAGTACCTACTACAGTTATTATAGAGTTCATTAGATTTATTTGACATTAATAGACAGAGCCGGCTCTAAGTCAATAAGCGCTGTGTTCCAAATTTTCGATGCGCCCTCATAAATAGTAATTTAATTTTCCGAGCTCATACGATACACACTGGCACCGGAAATGGTTGGGCGCCCAAAAATTTGTGGCGCTCTGTTCGGAGGAACAGTTCGAACACCCCTCGAGCCGGCCCTATCTCTGCGAGTGGAATATACTACTGTATATGTAGTTTTATTGTCGATAAGTAAATCACTTAATATGAATTACAGTGCCTGAAGCACAGGGATTCCGTATGTGGTTTATCCTGATTACCTGAATTGTGAGATATGAAATGGATGACTAACAAAATGTTAAAACACGAAAGGATAGCGATTGCAAGTACCGAAAGATGTAAACACTCAAGAATTATGTAATGATAATAAGAAACACTCAAGAATATAACTTTGAATAACAGCACCCTTGTGAACAACGTCACATATGCTACACAATGATAGAATATAATAGGTTTTTTTTAATTATTTCTATTAAATTATCTGCAAATTTAATTAACACCGTTGTTGTTAGAAGGTGATCGTAAAAGTGTTCGTAAATGTGGAGTTTCGATTTAAGGAGCATAAAAGAGAATCAATCCTGTTCCAGGTGGTCCTTTTCAGTTTAAGTGTCACTTTTATAGTGAAACAATTGAACAGACACTGTGTCATATGTAGCTTAGAGGCATTAACTAATCCCCTCCAGTTACAGATCTAAGCCTCTGTTAATATAAAATGTCTATAGAAAGGGTAAAAGATAGCTTGAAATGTAGTTTAGCCCCTTATTTTACTCCTGTTCTTACGTCCTGATTTGAAATCTCGGATAAACAACTGTATTGTTCCATGCGAAAAGCACTATTTTATAAAACATTCCATTTAAGGGTCAGAGAGGTATTTAGGAACCAAGTCCGCAACTTTAAACTTAATATATTATATATATATATATATATATATATATATATATATATATATATATAATTATCAGATTTAGCCTCAATGTAACAATATTTTATATATTTTGATATTTGAAATTTCGTTCCCAATTACATTTCTTTGAATTAAAGCACGATGATACTTAACTTTATTGTAAAAACACACAACAAGCGTAACAGTTTCAATGTTGTAACAACATCTTCCTCAGACGAAATACTAATCAATACTAACAGTTCATAAAAATCACCAGAAGACCAAGAGATCCTTTCTACGTCTTCTGCCAATCAGGTTCCAGAATTCGTTTACTTTCCAAAACTAAACAAATTTCAACTAATCACAATCCTTGGCTCACAGGCCACATCCTCTACTCAAGTAGCAATCTCTAACAAACTTGTAACAGCAAACTAGATAACAAGAAAACTGAATCGAGACGCAAAAAATATTTTATATAAATAAATGCGTATTAATTAATTAATATAAAATAAATAAATTTAAATAAATAAAACATAAATAAATAAGTAAATAATGAAAAGGAAACTTAAAAAGTAAAAACAAACAATAGAAAACAACAGGTCAGAGGAGCTACAGAACAATCCTTATTTTCAGGAATTCTTTCTCCTGTCTTCTTTCCCAGTATGTCTTCCCATTCATCATTTATACTCAACCCTCCATTCCAGTTCCTCGTTTTATCTCCCATGTACCTAATTCTGCTCGCTTCTTTCCACTTCCTAACCAACATCCTTTGCGCCTCTTCCTGTATGTACAATATATGTTTGTAAATAGCATTTCTGTCTCTTTTTAGTGTGAATTGATCTTTGTGTTGTTTGAGTCTCTCCTGTAATTTCTTTTTCGTTCCTCCTATATACACTGTATCACAGTTCATACACTTAAAACTGTAAACCACCCCTTTTTGTTCTCCCTTTAGCGAACCTTTCTGGTTGCTTATCACTAAGTTCAAGACTCTCTTCTCTCCTTTCCTATAAGTTTTCACTTCTACCTTTCCCGACATGATTTTATCGGTAATCCTTCCCCCACTTTTCACTTTCACTTCCTTTTCCTTCTTAATTTTATGCCATTTTCTCTTCCTGATCATTCTTCTATCATTCTCACTATATATATATATATATTCTCCTTTAATTGTTCCCAGAACCTTTCCACATCTCTTTTCCTTTGATTATCTTTCGTGTTAGTCTCGTCTATTCTTTCCGCCATGTTCCTTATGAAATTTTCTTTAGTTACTCCATCAACGTCTCTCCTCTTGTGGCAAAAAATCCAGCTTCACTTTTCTTCTGCAGCCATGAATGTACAAATCTCCCGTCTTTCGTTTTCTAAATCCTCATATACAAGAAATTTTATACTTTGTTTTCCTCCACCTCACTTTCCAAAAACATCCCTTTGACGTTTTCATTGAGCTCCTTAATGAACATATATAATATTTTTCTTGAACCTTTCCATATACCCCAATAGTCATCTACGTACTTGCAATAAAACGATAGCAGTCTGTTCCTTCTTTTCTCCATCACCATTCTTTCCAAATCATTCATAACAAAATCTGCTAAACGCTGGGCTTATACAAGATCCTATACTGAGGACTTCGTTCGCACGCACTATCTTGCCACCTATCTTACAAAACCCATTCTCCTATAGCACTTTCAAAGCTTTCTGCATCCTATCTCTATCCCATCCTTCTATAACTTTCCGTCCCATTACTTTATTTGCTATACGCAATATTCCCTCTCGCCGTAGACTTGAATCATGCTTTACACATCAACTCTGAATATCACATTACTTTTCCTCTTCAGCCCTTATTTTTCTATTAAATTCACCACCTCCGCTGAATTCACAACTTTTCTACTTTCCTGACCTTCTCTTATTGCCACCGCTTTCCTCTGTTTTTTTTCAACATTTGTAGCATGTTGCTCCTACATTCCAAGGCTGGTCTCAGTTTCACCTCCTTCTTGTGAATCTTCGGGAAACCTTTAATCTTCGGTAATCTGTCTTCTTCGTATGTAAACTTCTTGAATTATCTCTTCTTTTACTCTTCCTGATATCTTCTTTCTCTCCTATTTCTCCTACTTCAGTTTTCTCTCCCATTACTACCACCGCACTTCCCTTATCTGCTTGTTCTATCAAAGTATTTTCTTCTAGTGGTATATCAATTCTTTCCTTTTCAGTAATGTTGGGTCTGTTTCTCTTAGGCACAGTCCTGACCAACGCGGCCAACTTCTTGCTTATCCTCTTTGTTTCCCCTTTATCTTCAATCTACGTCAGGGCTTCCTCTATTCCGTAGACCATCTCTTTAATATCCACCTTCTTCTTGGCCACTTCAAACTTGTATCCTAAAGCTAGGATACATTACCTCTGGACCACGGAGTTACCTTGAGATCCACTATTCTTTTACGGTATCTACAAGAAAATACTGTACTTGAAAGCGCCACAAATCCGGACCTGTCGTTTTACCATCATGTAACAATAAGAATAAAGAATACTTTCCCTCTTTCTTTGTTATGTGCATTTTTTTCTTATTTAACACTTTGACTTTCACTACAATATTAAATGCGTATTTCTCAAGAAGTGTAATACGTCGCCTTAGGAAAACGCATATAAAGCAAACACTATGTCATAGTTGAAAAGGAAAGTTGAAAACACTTCACATTGTCACTGAAACGACCCCAACCCAAGATCCCAAAAGAGATCACACAGACACTCCCTGGCTAGGTGAAGTCAAAACTGCAACACCAAAAACAATCCAGGCATGCAAATAGGGTCGCCAGGAACCTAGAGTACCCACGCAACACATCTAACCTAAACTCTTGCTCCAAACATTTTCTACGCCCCAGACGAGCGGCGCAGAAATGCCTTCCAGATTTAAGAATATCTGGGAAAGAGGATTCCAGATCCTTGTGGTCGCTGTGAAAAAAAAAAAACAATAATTTAGAACGAGGGAGGAAATACCGGTAAGGCGACACCTCCAACCTTTTAATTAGATCGTCGGTCTGAAGTACCAGCTGGTTCAGATTAGCGATAGATTAAGAAAGAAAACGCAAATCTTTACTTGGGAATAATTTCAAACGAACATACGCATATCAATTCATATGTGACTCATACTGTCTTTACTCACTTCGAAGTCTACAGGGTGGCAAAAGACCATGTCTTACCTTTACCTTAGTAGAGCCCACACCTGTAGTCTAGAATCGCAATTCCTGAAATAAGGACGAACGAACGCCAACGAATGACGTTCGCAACTCAATCTAAACGTCGTGTCATAACGCAAAAATGCAAATAATATTTATTCACTCAAATCACATACTGGAGTCACTTCATATATCAACGCAGAATAAGCAGAAATTCCATATATATAGTTCCTTCCCAAGTTATCACATCTCAGCTGGCGAAAGAATCCTACCACTGGCCTACGGATTTATGAACCAACCTAATCTAATTAAAACGCATCTCTCAAAACGATAGGTTTACCGAAACACAGAAATAATTTAGTATCGATTGCTATCAAACTTCACTTGATAATTCGTAGTTAAATTCCAATGAATATCATGGCAAACATTAAATAAATCACTGCACATCATAAATATTACTACACACTGTATATGGATTATCAACTAATGCCTTAATCGTACCTAGTTAACTGAGAGGACTTATATATTACGTTCACTGAACAGAAACATAAGATTGTTCGAAGAAATATAAAATATTCCAGAATTTCAATTTATTAGACTGAATGTACATAATGCACGCTTTCGGATATGATAATTTCATAAGAATCAAAACAGAATTACTATTGAACTGTAGGAACAAACAAATTCGAATCGTCTAGCTGGTATACATTGAATTAGTTAAGCAGAAATGAAAGTTGGTTCGTCGGATATAAATGTCCATAATTTCTATAATAATTAATAAATCTCGCTGAAAGTTTCACAAGTTATTCCAAAAACATTGTTATATAATTTAGAAAAGTTTTATCACATTATTATTTACACGAATGAAGTTATTGTCCAAAATACATCTTACAGAAAGAACCAAGTTAGCCTTATTAAAGGCATGACGTTATTACAGATGATTACTACATTATACAATTGACGTTCTGAATAAATCTTGAAAAATGCAAAATAATGTTATAAAATGTGACTATTTAACGGAGAATAGTGGCTGGAGTTGAAACCAAAATTAATTAATCATGTCGAGTTATTAAATTTACAATTAACATCAAAAACTGTACGCAAAAATGGCTGAACAGGCAGGTAGCTAATTTGACTATGTAATGGATAATATGCGGTAGCTGTCAACATGGCTAACCGGGAATTTCGAAAGGATTTGGAAACTGGAGACGAAAATTATGCATATGATTATTAAAATCTAACGCTCCGATACTTAAAATGTAGAAATTCAGTTAATAGCGGCCACATACTGCAATTTAGCACATGTTACTCATACTGACAAATAATCTCCAAAATATGAAATACTGATAATTTTGTCAACGTGAAATTTCGGAGTAATTTCTTGAAATGAACTTCTTATTAGAACTTGTATCTGTATAATTTTCTTCTTTAAAACGATTGATATTTTCCGAAGTGGACGAAATGAAATGTTTTAATATTCTAAATATAGCTTTTATATTTACCAATAGCTGTTAGGGATCGGGAAAGAAAAAATTACTTTGAGCCCCGACGTCCGTCCTTCGGCGTGAACAAAATGGAACTAATTAACGAGGCGAGGGAGAGCAGTTCTCCCATCAAACGGAGAAGAAAGCTGATTCACACCAATCAGCAAAAGACAAGTAACGCAGCATTGACTAGGGTAAAATCAAAAACAAGCACTAGATCCAAGTTATTGCTGCGTGACTAACGAAAACCTGGATGGATAACGATTAAAAACCCAAAGCAAAAAATAAAACGAAACACGCTCAAAGCGTGACTAAAACCAACCAAAGAGAATGAGCTAAGGAGAACACATAGAAAGGAAACAGAACGTAGACTAAGAAAATAAAAGGGGAGAAAATAAATGGAAATGCAGCAACTAGGCTGTTACATCACCCTACTAACGAAATTAAATGTTCGTTGAAATATAGCTTAAAATTTAATCTGTTTCCAACATGCAAATAAAGAACATGAGAAACGAATTTAATTTTTCTATTCACTTTTAAGCACAAGCTTTATGCAATTAACTTGGAAAGATAATCTAGGGCATAGTTCAATATAATAGTGAAAACCACGTCAAATTAACGATCTATCAACGAAATCAATTTTTCGTTGGAATATAAATTGAGATTCAACGTCTTTTCAACATGCAAAAGAGAACACACAATAGTTAATGGCATTCAATTAGCTTTTAATTACAAATTTTATTCCAATAAATTAGAAAAAATTCCATGAAACGAAATTTATACCATAGTTGGAAACAATAGTTGAATCCACGTTGAATTAACATTTTTTCAACAGTATCAAGTCTGTTGAAATATGATTTAGAATTAAACTTACTTTTTTTCAAGCGATAACGTTTAATCAATGAACTAAACAAAAAAATAAATGTTTAAAACACTCTTGTGTGCTACTGGTGAAACTACCAGAAATGTTCGCATGAGCTTTTTCTTGCTTGTCGAGATTCAGTGTTTCCAACTCGAAGCCCAAAATCCACTTCTTACAGTGGTAAGAAAATTAATATATCGCGATAAATAAAAAAAACATACAATAAAGTAAATTTTAGTTGTTCGGAGTAGATTTTGGTTAATGTGCTGGATATCAGCAGTTAAAATGTTATGTCAGAGGGTTGATAGTGCTACCAATCTCTCGTGTATTTTTTTTCTTCCAAATGGGAATACTTCAGTTTGTACGATATTTGGTAAACCCCCTAATGATGATAAACATGACTTGTGAAGTACAAAACACAATGTTATAACCAGTGATACTATTCAGTTTGCAACACTGCGTTCTGTGCTACATCTTTATCGTCACCTGGGATAACGTGAAACCGACGTAGTGGGCTTTGGAAAATAATACTTATAATAGAAATTACCAGGCGGGCAATCAGATAACATCTCGTTTTGACTACCAATATTCAACGCATTGGTACAAATGAACTCTAAATAAAAAAAAACTAGATTTAACTTTAATGAGTTGTTTCTGATATATCACGAAATATTATTATTATTATTACCATTAAAAGAAGTCTATTTTCGGGTCCAAGTTGGAACCTCTGTATCTCGAAAACCACATCGTATCTCATTAACACACACAGTAAAAATAGTTGTATTAATTCAACACAATGCGGTGTCCCAGCGTGACACTTTTTGTGTTAAATCAACAAAACACATGGTGTTGATTTCGGTACTGGGAAAAAAAAATACGGCTGCAGCGAGAGTTGAACATATGTTGCTCAGTTAGAAGTCGAGGGTTACCGACATGACTAAATCGTCGGACAGTAAGAGCATTAGATTCAAACATATTAGACGGTAAGTGATCATATAATTTATGATCACTTAATTATAACTTTTTGCGTATTTAGGATGCCATTTTCGCTGTTCACCATCACAAATCCAATTATTTTTAGTCCGTTGATAGTGAGGCTATAGTTAAAGGGACGTTACAGTATAATCCCGCTCAATTCGTCTGTCGGTCTGTATCCAGTAATTAAACCTAAGGAACTACAAGGTGTAGAGAAGTGCTCAAGATGTCGTTCTAAAGGTATTAGCTAGACTAGTTCAAATCTGCCGGAACCACATCGATTGGTGCATACACTGGTTCAGTGTTGTCAACCCATTTCTTTTATAAATCAAATTATTCTTCTATTATGATTCTATTCCGTTAAACATATCCGCACCAGACTGGCTTAAATATTTTCGACATAATAGAAACACACTGGGGGTGGTTC
Source organism: Lepisma saccharinum (assembly GCA_022664845.1). Classification (NCBI taxonomy): domain Eukaryota; kingdom Metazoa; phylum Arthropoda; class Insecta; order Zygentoma; family Lepismatidae; genus Lepisma; species Lepisma saccharinum. The sequence goes on from JAGDQP010000774.1 coordinate 43,079, forward strand.
CGTCCTCAACCACCTCATTTACCGGTGTTGCCAACCTATTATTTCATAAAATTCATTTTATCAAATTGCTTCCATTCCGTTAGACATAGCAGCACCAAACTTGGTATAAACATTATTCGATATAATATAAAAATACTGTTGGTGTTTCTTTCCGCAAGCACTATGTTGATCAGTGTTGCCAAACCATGTCCGGGAAATATATCTCATGAACTACAAGGCGTAGTAGAGACGTGGCTAAGATTGCGCTTGAAAGGTCTTGGCTGGACTAGCTCAGAACTGCCGGAGCAGTCTTGTTTATTATTATCTTTACTTTAGGAAACGTTCTTTCGCAGGTAATTTGTGTGAGGGGGATTTCTAATATGTATTTGCACACTTCAATCAGCACCATGTTCATAAATGAACATACAACACTTTAAACTCACATCAGTATTGCTTTTCTTTGTATAAGTACTACATTGCAAGATTTCACCTCCACACTTCATTGCATCTTCATAATTTGAATGAAGTTCTGCTTCAGGAGTATAACATGCATTTGCGTAATCAATAGAGTCATTCCATATGAAATCTACAAACAGAGAAGTTGCACTATTTTCAAAATTTGTGAAACTTTGCTCATTCATTCATGGTAACAGGGACGAAATGTAGGTTTACATTTTATTTCGCCTCACCAGTACATCGAATCAGCTATTTTTCATCGTTCATCGAGAACAGTTTAAGAGAAGACAGATATGGTTCCCCCTGAATGGGTGTTTCTTTAAGAGGCCTCCGAGGTGGATTTAGGAAAACCCACTTTCTCAGTTGAAAGGGAAATTTTCCGTGTAACTTTAAACTCACTGCAGAGCAAGTTCCAAGAAAAAGTAATGGACCATTTAGTAAACGTAGATTCATTAGTCATTCAATGTGAAAGTAATGATGTAATGAAGTTTTATTGATCCGATTTCGAAAAATGAGGAGCAGTCAAATAAAAAATGGTCAGATGCCGAAAAGTGTCATTGAACATTTATTACCTCAAGAGTATTCTCCAAAACTGTTAAAACATTTATCCCAGTTGGAGATAAGACAGACAATCCCATCTTTGAAGATTCTTCTGAGTGGCCGAAGGAACCGAATCATCACCCAGTCACACGCATCTTCGTCCGATAAATCGCATGGCGTACTAGTTAGTAACACTGGAGTTTGATAAAGGTACTTACGGTACGGACCCAGAAAAGCGCATTGACATCTTGCACTTGCACACCAGTCGTTTGTTTATTGTGCTGAAAAAGGATTAGCGATTCGTGTGTTCGTCGAACATTAGAAATAGAGGCGAGTAATGAAGAACATAGATATGTGGTTTGTTTTCCGACTGCAGAAGGAGCTGAAGGACGAGAAAATTCATCGTCACGTGTTTGCTGGCCAGACCTCTTCCCATTCGTTCTCCACAGTTTTTGGAACGCTGAAGAGACACATTCGTGGACATTGATTCGCATCTGTATGAGATATCGACATTAACTCTTGAATTCTTGTTGTGCAAAACTTTCGAAATCAACCTGTAAATACTTTCCTATGTTTCTATCCCTATGTTTGTTGGGAGGAGCATGGTATTTGTTTCAATGCACTCCTCGCAAGAACCGCATGAAATGACACGCTTGCCAAGTATATACTTTTCCCCTACGATAACTATTTCTTAAACACTTACACGCGGTTAAAGTGTTTATATAAGTAATTTAGTAGCCTGTAAAAGAAGAAAAATGTCAGGAGCAGAATCTCAATCCGGATGGTTTCGGTTATAGCTTTTTGCTTTAAACAACAAAGCTCGGAAGAGGCCAGTGAATCAATCGCTAACGTATCTCCTGTATATTGAAGGTGTTCGTACAAAAATGAGTTTGTGCAGATATTGTGCACAAAATGTACATAATTTAAATTTATTTATGACCTTTAAGCATCATTGATAAAATGTATAGATCAAAAGTTGACTTATGAAGACTAGAAAGAAGTTAATTGTTTTACAGTGTAGGGCAAAAACAGCAGAATGTTATGCAGGAGGTGCAAAATTTTGCTTCTGATTTTTCAAATAGCGTAAATTGAAAATTTGTATTTCAAAGGTCATAATCTTAGAGATAGATATATATATATAAATATATATAAAAATATAGAGAGAGAGAGAGAGAGAGAGAGATTGGTGAGCTAATTCCGTAGCTATTTTTGAAGGCATCTACTGGGATTTTGCCGGACCTGATGACCGTTTACTATGACCTATTGAAGAATACAAGCTTATCAAAACAATTATGCGTTTTCTCCAATCAGGTCATAGCATACTTTAATTCAGTAGGCCCTCACCGCCCTGGTCTACATTGCATTGGGAGAAGACATCTCATTTTGATTATCTTTGCAGCGGGTTTTATTTTCTGGGGCGGTGATCCCCTTCCCGCTGTTGCTCCCAATCCAATATCTTCGACCTGTTTGGTGCAGCCGGCTGCACCGAATTGGGGAAAGACATCTTGAAATGTCAGACGAACACCTCCTGACGTCACATGGTGTTCACCCACGAGGAGTAGAACATCAAGGAGCCCAGTGAGGACCTCGCTGACAAATCAAGACGTCTATTCGGAACAAAATTTGCTCCGAAAAATGAAAATTTAAAAAATATCTCTTAGCAACAGGTTTTACATTGTTGATTATTGATTATAGTAAGTCAATATGTATTTAAAGTTGAGAGCATTTGTTGTGTAATACGTTGTTGAAATTCGTAACTTATGGATATATTGTGAATTCAGTGTTCAAATGTGTTAAGAGTCTAAAAAAAAGAAGAAGAGCAATCTCTGTTAATACTTAACCGCATACGCCCTCGTAGACTACGTATAGTAAGCGCGTTATATATTACTTACTTACTTACTGTACAGATTACGGGACTCGCAAGTTCATCGCCGCAGTAACAAACCTTCTCCATAGGGTTCAATCCTGAGTAAGATCAAACCTGTTTTTATCATAAACACCTACTTTTCGAGATCCCATCTAATATTATCCTCCCAACGTAGTCTCGGTCTTCCCAACGGTCTCTTTCCTCCGGTCTACCAAGCATGATGGCGTTATGTATTGCGTTTTTTTAAACATCAACGAGCGAGGAAGAAATATTATAAATGATAAAGTTAAATGTAATTGCCGTTCCAATTCAATTACTGGTGTTATACGTTAGACGCTAAGATTGCCAAGCATACCAAATATTCTTGACATTAATTTCTTTTACACACAATTCTTTTGTATGTTAGCACGTTGAAAATGTCCAGATTTTTCTTTTCGCTGGAATAACCAAGGATCGAATTCAGATCTTTCAGCTGTCCCCCAATATTCTGTCAACTAAGCCACCACTACCATGACCAACTATTGTACATGTAGAGTAATTCTATTTCATTCGCAGCAGATAACAATCTAACTAATTACTGTTGGTGCCTAAAGTCGACATATTCCTCTAACTTCAGAGATTTGAAGTGGCTATCGACACTAGTAGATATCAGTTTCTTCAATTGAAGAACAAGGAACATTGAATATGCGTATGCATAAAGGTTGTTCATTGTGCCGGTAGCTTAATTGGTGAAACACCCGGATTAGATTCACCATTGCTTGGTTGACCGATATTTCTCCTGAATCTTCAATATAAATGTAGAAAAGAGGAAATAACCGGAAAACTAACCATAAATTGATTCTTAAGTATAATTATTTTATTTGCAAAATACTGAACTCTCGTGATAGGCGCGTCTACGTCACTTGCAATAGCACACTTTCAAATACTAAATAAAAATATTTGCATTTTATACTTCTGTTATTAACAGAGAACCATTGTGTGTTTTTGAGTTATAAACTATTTTTCATTCATATAAAGAAACAATTCATATATTTCAGTTTTGAGTAAAAGCGATCATCAAGCATACCATTTTCAAAACCGTTAACCGTACTTTTTAAAATGTTCAGAAATACAATAACGTTGACGCAGCCTTGTTCAGCGCAGTGAAAATGCAAGTATATTTGATATTGATGGTCTAATTAAGATCCATTCCAATTAATAACCATCCTCATGTCCCTGGCAAAGGGAACAAGGGGTGGGATTGGTAGGGGATCTCTGGGTTTTAGTAAAAAGGGTATAATCTAGATAAGCTTAGTTTATGCGTTGTGACTTAATAGTTTTCGTCATTTCAAAAACATGAATTGTAAGACAAATATAATTCAAATAATGTGTTCACAGATATTCAATGTACTGTAGCTAAATTAAATGGTTCTCCTAAAGTCTACAATTATCTAAATCATACAATTCTTGCCGTAACTATTCAACAAATAACGAGTAGACATCAACGTCATTTTAATAATTCTTGATCTCCCAAAATATTTAATATTATTTTATATTTATTTATATTGGCAACGACATCTTAAACAAAAGCTGAACAATCTTGTCGTTATTAGCAGTTTATGATATTGACCCACAATTCTAAAGCACAGCAATATTCCCTACCTTCCGTTCTTCTTTGAAAATGATGATTAATCATTTAAAAATCATTTTCGAAAAGAAAAGAAAAAATTCTATTTTAAAATTTAGTTCAATGCCTAACTTAATCTTTCCTCAGTGCTATTTCCGTGCAAACATAACAAAACAATGGTCATACACCAGATTCATTTTTGTTCATAATGATCCCTCTATCGTGATTCTATTTCAAAGCCTTAGAGCACTAGGTACCCAATCTACATCACCTTTCACGATCTCGTCAACTGTCAACATGCGATATGTTCGAGTTTTCTCTGCTTCCTTTCCAAGTATATCTGTTTTCTCCTCTCCCTGAACATCTGCATTGTTTCTTTTCTTCTTGTTTCTTCTCTTCTTAGAATTTTATCTTGGATCTCTTTTGGTAGTTAACTGCGTAAAGACCTTAAACTAATTTAAATTTAATTTTAATTTTGGCAGTTTATATCTATAATAATCAAATTATTGCTACTTTATTTCGGGCCACAGTCCAAATTAGTAACTTTGTTTGGATTCTTGTCCTCGCGCTTTAGCAGTTGCATTTTGCTTACTCCTTCTAGTAGACTATTGTCGTGTAATCTTTACATATCGTATCTATAATATTATGAAAAGTACAATTATTCCAACTCGTCCTGATGCATATCGCTTTGAGTCTCTATTTCTGCGGTATCTGATACATACTTCTGTTGCTGCTGATGTTGAAATATACTTTTTCCCTTAAACACAATTTCATTCCATAATCTTTCATTTTGATGTCCACCCCTTAGACAATTCATCAATTCCTGAAAATTGTTTTGTAATTTCTCTTAATATTTTCCAAATGATTTATCTTAATTTCTCTTAGTTGCATTTGCTCCATGATTTTTTTTCTACAAATTGTTTCCTTATTAACACAGTTTTTTAGGTAACAGATGTTTAAGTAACTCTCTTGCGGAACTTGAGGTCGTTCCAATACTACAGTCAAATTATGTTGGTCTGTTTTAGAAGCTTGTAAGGCAGCCATATTTATATTTGTTTAACTTTCATTACATTGCGGGCACATACTTGAAAACGAGCTCAACCAACGGCTACAGATCTACTCATGTTTTCAACTGCCAAGAAAGTCACTTTGTAGAGTTTGTTTCTGTTCTGTACAGACAATGCGTGGTTGTGCATTTGCGATATGAATATGAATATGTCCTGTAGAAACTTGTAATGATTTCACCGAAAGTAGGTTATGAAAATTGTTCTATTGTTTCTTTCGTAAAGTTATTACTGATCTATAAAGACAATGTCATTTTTACTTCCTTAGTTCTGTCCCTGTTGTTCTGATCCTCTACTTCCACATACAGCAAATCATCAGTTCCAACATAGTGTAGGTTGGGTTCAGTTTCAACTGGAAAGAATTCTGTTTTACTGTTGGATGTGTAACTTGTGGCTTTCTTATGTTTTATGTAGCATTGACTACCAACATGTTCTCGTAAATTGTATCGACAACAGATGGGTCTTATGCTCTAAAATGTTGTGGCCTATCTTTGACATGTTATTACACACAACCTAAAAAAAACGGTATTCGTTTGTTTCTCATTATATTTAGCAGGTGCATAAACATTATTAATTGCTTTCATTGCTGAGACTTGATGTGTGTGTCCTACACCAAAGGTTGTCTCTATCCTTGCTTAACAAAGGCTGCTAGTTCAATTGCTTTGTGGAATGTTAGATCGGTTTCTGCGAGTAGCCGTTTCCTGAGTCCATCGTTGTGATTCCTAGCATCAATTGATCCCGCAACATCTTATCCACAGAATTTCCATACACTTGCTGGCTTGATTCTTGACCAACACAATATTTCTAGACTGAAACTGGCTTTGCTTAAGAACTTGAAAACGATAGCTCTCCACAATAACGTGAGATTTTGTTCAATAATGTTCCAGAAATGTATTTCACATATATCTCTCAATGTTTGGTATGCCTGTTGGTTTAATAACGACATTAATGAACACAATATTTTGTGTTCTGATATGCAATAAACTTACATACATTCTCAAAACGTTACAAATATACATCTAGTGTAGATGTTTGAGCATTATTCGATTGTATAATGATGCCATATTCTTGTCTTTTCCAAGCACTGAGCCTATTAAAGTATATTAGACTTGTTAATCACAAGTGAAATGGAGCCCAGTTGAGTGACTGTGCAATTGTGTGCATATATGCTAGTGTCAGGTTTCAGAAACGAGAGTCCGATTTGGATAACCTATGTGCAATTGGAAAAGATTCACCAAGACGTATCGAATGACATTTCAACAATTTTCGTAGCCTTAGTAGTTCCTCTGTTTTAAGTTGTCGGTGGACAGAGATGAATAATGCTGTTTTGACGCCAACTCGCCAAGACCTTTCAAACTACACCATATCTACTAGGGATGGCCAAAGAATCCGGATTTCCAGAATTCGGAATTTGGGAATCCGGGCTTGAAATCTGGATTTAAAATCCGGGTTTGAAATCTGGTTTTAAAATCCGGACTTGAAATAAGGCTCTGGAAATCTGGATGTGACATCCAGATTCCGGATATGCAATCCGGGCAGGTGCCCATCCCCCAATGATTAGTACGCAGCTCCCCTAATTTCAGAAGCCCGTCCTGCTTCAAATAGACAGTACACCCTTTCATAAACTTAACGAATTGTTTCCATTTCATTTTCGTAAGAAATATGACCAAGCCTTTCCAATCTTACAGTTCTTAACTTCTTGCTATATTTCAAATGGAATTACAATGAATATGAAACACATTCATGCATATAATATCGATATATTTTTATGAATACATATTCCAAATGGAAGTAGGAACTATTCATAGATTGATCATCATACACAAGGAATGGCTTACATAATAAAAAATGTTCGGATAGTTTTGACCGTTGGAACGTTGCTGCAGATTACTAATTAATAACTTCTTTGTTGAATTTCCATGAAGAAATTATAGTAGGCAGAAGGCAATTGTCTGTTGTGGAAGAAATTAATCTTTTTTCTTTGAATTTTATTTATGGCCTTTAGGCATCTAAGGCTCAGGCCGGTATAAGAGAGGGGAAATACCAACGACACTCTCTGATATTCAATTTGATAGGAGGCTGAGTAAACATCAGAGCTACAGGCACAGCTGAAACCCGGTTACTTCAGGTGACCTAGCCTGACCCGGTCAGAAACTTAACCAGTTCTGGGAAATATAATTAACTGGAAATTTCGGCGTTGTATTTCTGGCTCTTGGGGTAACATCTCCGGCCCTGGTCAACTCTGAAAGGAGCACCGTTCAAATGCAAGGAAATGATTTAAAACTCTACTTTCTCCTCCGGGTTACCGGGTCTAAATCGGGTAGTTGATTCAGAAGCCCAGGGGAGCCAGACCCAGTGAACCGGTTCAAAACTTGATCCTAATAAGTAATGGACCCAATTAATCCGTTTCAGGTCTGGCTACAGTCTTGGGAGTACTGAAGAAAATTGTAAAGCTTGTCCTGGCCGGGATTTAGCCCGGGCCTGATCCGTAGTCAGACGCGCTACAGCTTGAGCAACATACACAGATAAATGTCGTAGAAAACACACTTCTTGTACTGGCATGGCAATGAAACTCTGTCTGCTGGTATTAACTTAAAAGGAAGTAACTGTTGTAGTTATAGTTCCATTCAATACAGCCCTTTATAGAAGATTACTATTAGTCACATTTCTATCCAGTGTTCGATTTGTTATAAATAACGAAGGAAGGATCCTAAAACTAGTGGTTGCTGGTAGGTTTCGACATACTAAGTTTACCTGTTTGGGTAGAAAACAAAAATACAAAGATTTTATCCTTGGTTTGGGATGGAATTCGGAATCACCAACCGGGGAAGAAATCGTCACGCACCAGGAAAAATCCCTGGCGTTCCTTCGGCAAATTGAACACTGTTTCTAACCATGATAGTTCTTTCAATCACTACGCTCGAAAACTGATGTAAGTAATCAACGCATTTTGTTCAAATATACTAAGAGAGAGAAAAAAATACGAAGACAAAATAATTCCAATACTGATGTCAAATGCCATTGTCAACATGTAGGATTTTGCAAAAAATTCTAATTCCACGGACAACTGGATCCACATGAGATTTTATATCAATTACACTGGTTTGGCTAAGTGGTTCATTTGCTCCTTTCATGTCCACCAATTCACTGAGTATTCTTTCTGATTTTTTTCGTTATTCACTATACGTGAAACATTCTGCTATTAGCAGAAAACTTGCTAGGATGAAATAAGTAGTAACTAGGTACTCAAAAGTTTACGAAGCGTCACGACCAATACAAGACCTTTCTCTTGATCAAGGTAAAATAAAGAAACAAACATTCAATGGTCAATATCGAATTACTTCGAACGCCTATCAGGTTTAGCTGTGCCCAATGAACTAGTATCCCACTGCGAGCAACTCTGCGCACACTCATCAGATTTGGATTCTAAATCCGGATTTCAAATGCGTATTTCAAATTCGGATTTCAAATGTGTACATTTCAAATCCGGATTCTAAATCCGGATTTGTTCAAATCCTTACGAAATCCTGAATTGGAAAAATCCGGATTTGGCCATCCCTAATATCTACCTTTGTAGTCGAAGTTGTTTCAGAGTTGAAAATTATCAACAGACGGATATATAGAAGGACGAGAAGTAATATAAGACTCACTAGCTGGCACAGAATTCAAAATCTTATTTGCCTGTCACTTGTAAATTTAAAAACGAAATATACCTACCTAAACTATATTTGTTTTAATATGTAGATTCTAATAACAGTAGAAATGTAATCAATTATCTAACATGTTGAAATGTAACAGTTAGTATATATGATATTTCGAGCAAGTGCCAGTGTGATGTGTCAGTTTGAACATCACTGATGCCATCTGTTGGTTGTCGAGGAAAACCAAGCCGCTAGCTTTAGAGCAACTCGTAGAGGTCTCTATGATACTGTCTCTATGTATCAAATTGTATTTTAGTTTTTTTTTTTATTATTATTTTTCTTTGGGATTTGTTCTTTGAAATTAAATTTTTGGTATTAAATAATGGTCAATGCATGGCCGGGTCTCCCCTTCGTCACCCCCTTTAGTAACGAGAGTACTTATTTTGATGTATCTAGTATGTAAGTGTTTATGCTTATTTTTAGTAATAATATTTTCATTATTATTTTAAGGAATTTATTTTGATTGTTTTGCGTTTCGTTTTTTTTGGGACTCTGGATTTCCGCTCTACATCCCGATATTCACGCGATATTTCGTTCTTTTTGTCTCGTGTGAGTTTGGTTCGAGACTGTTTTTCCCGTGCTGCGTGCGCGTGACGTCATGTGTTTTTGTACCCTGCCCGACATGGATTGAAAGATGTCGTTTTTTTTATTTTCAAAATATCGTCGATAAAGATATCAAGAGCATGTGATCAACGCGATCATCAGATGTGATTCTGGACATGGTGAGTCGGTTCCTGTTTATTTAAAATAAAAGAATAATGAGATAACTTACGTGTTGGACAATTTTGGATCGTCATTTAGATGTCGCCGCGTGCCTCGTGCTACAGAGGGTAGCCATCTTTGAAATTTCTATAAACTAAATTTTTATTGAAGATTATCAGTTGAAATCCCAAGTGATAATATTTAAATTCCCGTCAGCTTGAACTTTTAACTCCTTTCTACTTTTTGTTTTGTGTGGAGGAAGAACTTTCGTTATGAAAGCCTAATTTTCTTACCTTCTCCTCCTCCATCAGTATTTGGGCACTAATATTTTTGGCGAAATTTAGGTTGGTAACATTGAAATTTTGAATATTTATATTTTGAGTTAAGTACCAAAAATCTTGTAAAACCATGATCTCGGAATGGAATTCAGCCCTTACTAAACAAATATTATGAACTTTAGGCTGCTAACAGGGCAAAGATGTAATTATAATTACATATTCTCGACGATGTAAAAGTGTACAAAAAGGGAAATCTCGATCCTTCATCCCCTTTTTAACCTGTTTTATGGAATTATTTTTGATTCAAAAATGAAAGGGGTGAAGGAATCGACAGTCGAAATGTGTGTGTTATATGTTCATTAAGTCACAGGCCGATAGAGTCATGTTAACCAAGTAAGTTTCGATAAAATCTTAAATAAATAATTTCTATCTTCTGGCCCAATGTTCTAAATTTTGAACTAAAACAATGCCTGTTATGTGTTACGTGTTTGCACTGTTTAAGGGTACCAGTGATCCTATTTTTCACCCATATGAACTTTACTTTGATATTTTTGTTTTAACCCAAAATTCTGTATGAGTGAAAAATAGGGACATTTTGTCTGTACAGAACGCACCTTGTAATTAATGTAATATTATCTACATATTTTATAATTCAATAAGTTAACTTCACTCTGTTTATATTTCTTTTTCTCCAAAATTTTAACTTAACAAACTTCGATTAATTTAACTATGGTTATATTTTAGTATAGTTGTCACGCTGTAAATGCTTGATGTTAGTTAAAGAAAACAGCTGTTTGCTGAATTGAAAAGGATGTCAGCAAGTTTTTGTTTAAAATGTTAAGGTAATATAAATTTTTGGACAGGAAAGTTTATAATAAAATAATAATAACAAAATGTAAGAACATGTTTAATTTCTTGAGAATAACGATTGGGCTATAGAAATTATGCTGTTATTTATGTTGGTTGAAATTCTTGTGTAATAGTAAAGCTATTACATGCTAAATATGAGCGAGTTGCGATCCAACGTGGAACTCTTCCTAGTTCAGTGGTATGACCTACCCAAGGTGAGATTTCTGTTTGAGAGGATATGGATTTCGTTTGCACTTTTTTTTTTCATCAACCTATATTGCATATAGTGTTACGGATGTAAGTTGTCCCTTGTACGTAACTTAATTAGATTAGGTTCGATGGTTATTATTTTTTTCTCTCTCTCTCTCTCTTCTATTTTGTGCAACTATGCAATTACACTCATCTATTTATTTAATTAATGGAAGCCCACCTATGTAGAATGGACTTGGTGTGTAAAGCGGAAATCTCAACTTGAAGGTATTGAGCCTCAGTACTGGAAGATAACAGTGCTTTTTGAGTGTTTGCTCGGAGTGAACCCAATGATATTGTGTATCAGCTACCAATGTTCAGTGTCATGGTGCCTTCTAGAATGCGGGCCCATTTGCTAAGCTTGGGTTCATTATGATGAAGTGTTTACGTTTAGTGTCACCGGTTTCTCTGAGTTGTTGTGATCCTGTGATTGAAAGTGCTTGTACCTAGCCGTCGATTTTGAGTTCAGCTCTTCGATTCTTTGATGCTGCTATGAAATTCCATTCCTGAACCTAGTGGTTAAGTTCCCTGGGAAATAGCCACCTACAACTTTATGAAATTTGTGTTCCTCCTGTCACCCCAATGAGTGTGCATATGTGCGACTTCATTAATATTTAATCATGTGATATTTGCCAGCCTAGTGATTTTCTGTGTAACCGCTTCGAGGTTTAGTGAATATAAATATATTAATTTAGCAAGGTCAGGTGACTTGCTGTGAGACTTTGAGACAGGAGCAGAGTACTCCTGTATTTGCAGAGTGCTGGTTATGGCGTTATTTGAAGTCAGTGGGGATATAGGTGGGGACACTGTTTGTGGGAGGTGTAGATGGCTGGACCCCAGTGAACCTTTCTGCGTTGAGGTACAGGTATGGGAGGGAGGTAGGATGAGTGAAGTATGGAAGTGGCTTACGCCCGCTCGCTGGGGGCGCCCTGTGGTAACCTGCATGCCTTATCTTAGCCCTGCCACAGGGGTTGTGGAAGTCTATGTTTGATTAAGCCTCGTTCCTGTTTGGGCTAATCTTCCACGTGGAGCGTGACCCGGATCTTGTAATTTGTTTATAGGCAAGACAGCCAAATCTGGCAGTGGTCATTCTGTCACGCTACACCAGTATAGCATTGTAATTAACATAAATTGAAAATAATTAGTTTATTACTCAGAATATTTTACTAATTGCTAATTAAGACGATCTATAATTAAATTTTATTGAATGTAAATATTGAGTGGTTTCGATTACAAAAAAGGAAGAAAATATGAAAGAGATACTAAGGAGAAAAATTAGTGATGCTGAATAAAAGAGACAGAGGGAAAAAACAGGTAAATAGAAAAGTTATCCTGAAAAATTAAATTATGGAAGATGAAGTGCTTTTTCGTATTATATTGAATGTGAGTTTGCTACTAATTATTGTATTTCCTCTTAGAAAGAAATACATATTTGATCATTAACTGTACTAATTAGCTTTTAGTTTTTTTTTTCTCTTGGAAATGATAGCCGTTGAGAAAGGCGCGTAAAATAGAAAATATAAATGGGTTTCACCTCCAAATACTTACTTTTGTTGTAAAGAACATTTAATGTGTTTGTGATGCTGATAATGGTCTCTTACGTATATGTTCACCTTCCCAGTGTACGTTGAAGTTCTAAGCGAGAGTAGGAAATATGTAGAGAGTAGTTAAAGAGAGGAGAAAACTTATTACAGCAAATCAAATATTGTATATTGTTGGCAGCAGTTGTATAACGAATCGATTATTGCTTTAGTGTTCATTGAGATATTACTTGCCAAATATATTTTTAGTTTATGCTCTGTATTCTGTTTTAAAATTAACATATTTCTTTGAATATCGTTTTCTCTCCAATACTCTACATAGGCGTTACTGTACAATTTTTTATAGATTCTAAAGAATTATATAGATTAGATTAATCGATAATATTATTGTGACGTACCTCGTATTTTTTTAATTTAATTCCTTTGAATATTTTTATGTTTGTATTAACAAGTAAGATTTCATCTGCAATAAATAGTATTGTGTTATTTTTAGGTGATCCTGAAATAAGACTACCAGCATTAATATTAGGTAATGTATATTGGTATAAGATTCCATTCCCAAGCACAACTATATCACAGATGTATAACAAGATCAATTGTGTCTAATGATGTCACGCTCGCACAATTCTTGGTAACATAAAACCGAGTAGAAGCACTTGTTCTGCAAACACCTGGGAAACTAGCATATTCACACCCACGAAGTGAATTGAGGGACTGTAATCAAATACTAATATCAAACCAATATCATGTCCAAGGAGTCAATTTGTATGAAGTCAAAGACCTTAATGGATGTCAAGCGAAATGAATAACATCGATCACCCCACGTAAACCGAGTCGAAATCAATAGATCAATATTAGATCAACTCCAATATTCTTTCAAATTAATCCAAAATTCGTGATTGGTCAGAAATCAAAACACAATCAGGGACAACTCCATGAGAAACTTCACTTGGTCTAAACCGCAATAGTTTACTCTCATTACAAATCCGGATCAAAACCAAATAAGTACCAAATGCAGTGAACCACTATCATCGAGTCTACCAGTAGGAGACTACGAGATCATTCTGTCTTCCAGAAACCAATAGCTAGAAATCTCTGAGAGCAAATTCTACAAAGTAATTTCCAAGCCGAATGTGCGGAAATAGACTCAAAGTTTAATTCAACACTTGTTTGAAAGAAATCTTCAAAGACTTGTAGTTTCAAATGAAATCGAACTTTGTACCACCGTTATGTTAGGCCAGAGCTTAACTGACTTAGTGATTCAAAATTCAGTGTGTCGGACTTCCCTCAGTGATGAACAAGGAATACAGTGCAATATTAGGCTCATCGCATATCTCAGTTTCACTTTCGTGTTCTTAAACTAGTTCAGCATTTAACCTCGGAAGTCACCGCCAAGATCATCTCAGCTTGTCAGCTTAAGTTAGTTGAATGTATTTGCGAACTCAGATTGATTATTGGTATGTAATGAGAGTTGGAATATAAAGTGTCAGACATTTGATTATTAATACCCATCATTAGTTATTTCTATGTTGTAAATATTAAGCTGATAGCTGGCAAGGTCTCCGCCAGGAACTAGGACATTACCACTAAATGTATTTGCATTGTTATCATTCACCCTAATTATCCTCTTGCATATCTTAAAAATAAGCGAGTGTATTCAATGATATAAAGTTGCTAATTTGATTCAGTTCCATCAGGTTTATATGAGCAGAGTCACAGGTTAGCTGGCCTCTCAAACTAGTCCCCACTTGAGCAGCAGTTACATTATGATGTCTAGTGATTTTACGTTTTTAATTTTATAAAGAAATAAACAATTATTTAGTCATAACGGTATAATTATGTTCATATGCGTAATAAGTAGATTTCTTACTTATGTCCCTAAGTCGAGGTCTAGTTATCCATGGTTCTATAAGAAAATAAATAGAATAATGCAGTATCTATGATTACATGCGAAATAGTAATTTTCTACTTATCCATATTAACAACCTTATAGATTACAGGATTGTTCGAAAGCAGATTATGTTAAGATGGTTCCAAATGAGAATCACTTAACATGCAAACGATTCTGGCCGGAAATTGAGTACGGGTTGTTGTACTGTAAACCGGAAAATTTACATGCAGCACCTCGGTAGCTTCAAGTATTCTGGTCTGATCTCTGTACGTGCTCTTGTAGTATAACAATAAGTAACGTTAAAAGAGTTTATAATCACTAAGATGCCAAAGATGCATTGTGTGTTATTGTAGTGAATAGGAAACTTTAAGATCTTGGTAATTTGATCTTAAGAACGAACTACTAGGATAGTTACCTTTTTATATACTTTGGTATAAACAATGTCATTAGTTACGACAATGTTGGTTGAAGAGGATGTCTTTGTCTAATGAGAAGTGCATAATGTAATAATTCCATCGTTTAAAAAAATAACTTATCAAGATTATGTGAAGCATGCTATCTGTTTAATTCAAATTTTGTGACAATCCAAGGGTTCTACTGTTGCTCTTTAAAATGAAGAAACCACATCATAGTCACACTCAAAACGGTACAATAAGAACTATTTATACTTAACTTCATTTGAACATCAATCACATAATTAGATAAAGAGTATATCAAATTAGATATCAAAGTGCACTATGGTGTAACCAACTTGGTAGTACCGCGCAGAAGCTAAAGAGAAGAGAAAAGAAGAGAAAAGAGAGAAGAGAAGAGAAGAGAAGAGAAGAGAAGAGAAGAGAAGAGAAG
>JAGDQP010000774.1:58657-132823 GCA_022664845.1 Lepisma saccharinum
AAGAGAAGAGAAGAGAAGAGAAGAGAAGAGAAGAGAAGAGAAGAGAAAATGTCTTTATCTAAGTTAATGAGAAGATGGAAATGATTATGTTTATGGTGTTAAGATCTATACGATGGCTGTATAAGGTTGTAGAAGGTATATTGATCAATGCTCTGTGTCCAGAACCGACTGTATTTATATGTAAAGTGTTGACTGCATGATTAGCTTATGGGTGAAAAAAAGATATGTTATAAATACAAGGTGTAGAGTATTAAAATATTATATTTTACTAAAAATAAGTAGGACATCACTGCCAATAGATAGTATTGGATTACGCACGGTAGTGACGCAGTCAAGAAAGACAGAGAGCATGTTGTCATCAAAAGCATTTGATTCGTTTGATGGAAAATATGAAGATATAAAGATATATTTAAAGCGATATGATAATTTATGTGTGGCCCATGATATGAAAGATGAAGAATGGCTAATTATTTGCTATTAGTATTGAGTTCAGACTTATCACATGTTAAAAGATGTTTGTGCTCCAGACAGCATAGTATTAGCTTATCCCATCAGTAATGTATTTTCGCACCGTGAGGGGAAAACTATAACTTACCTGAAACACTACCGTTAGTCAGGAAAATAGTCTCCATCAAACTCCACAACACTCTGCCACCTGACAACCAGTTGTAGAATTTCCCGCTGAAAGAAGTCATCGGTTTTGAAGTCAAAAGACTGTGTCAGTGTTTGTCTTGAGTCATCCTTAATTTGCACTGTTTCCCCGGAAATGTGGTGTTGCAGGCTGCGACAAAGACAGTACTCTGTTGGTGCAAGAGTTTCTCCCAACCACATTCTTCGATCTTAGCACAGGGCCTTCTGCCGTGCATGAACACGCGTTACTTCCGTGGATGAGCACACCCTTATAATTAACCAGACCAGGACGTTTCTCCAATAAACCAGTCTCTAGACGCTCTACTACATCTGCATTAATGGTTTAGTTACGTGGCAACAGCTCAAAATGGATTATCCTACGGATATCAAACAAAACAGTCAACATCACTTTGCAGGAATGGAGATCCTGTTTTAGCACAGCTGCCAGCCCCGCCTTTAGGTACCCACTGCCATTTTAGTGTAACATTATGATAGAGGACCCACTTTTCATCTCCTTTCACCATTCTGTCCATAAATGACTCACGTCTGTGACGAGTGAGCAAGGAACTGAAGATGTCAACTCGCTGCTGCTTTTGTTGAGGCGTTAACGCATAGGGTACATATTTTCCGAGTTTGGCACGTACCCAAAGGTCCTGCAGATGACGATGAACGGTCGAATAGGTGGCATGGAGTTTACTGGACAGTTCTTCAACAGTTTGCATTGGATTTGCTTCCACCGCTGCTCGCAGGGCATCGTTGTCCAGCTACACAGATCTTCCTTCTCGTGGCTTATCGGTGAGAGTAGTGTCCCCAGACCGAAACCTCTGGAACCACTTCTAGCACCCTGACCATATACGGCATTGATGTGTCGTGCAGCTACGCTAGCTGGATGTCCCTGGTGAAATTCATACAGCATGACGTGCCGTATATGGTCCTGCGACACTATCATGAATAAAAACAATCCACACTTTCAAAACGTAGCAGTTCTTCTTCTACACAGTGTTGCACAATCAAGTGCCCTATAGGACTGCGATGGCACGTGTCGTCTACTTCACTACTTGCTCGTCAGATGGCGTCATTGCAGCGGTCATTTCACATACAATATTACTTATGGGATAAGCTGATAGATAAAGATTATTCTTATCTAAGTTCGAAATTGGTGGAACAGTTTGCAAACAAGAGAATTAAGATTGTAGAGTACTATAAGTTTCATAGATTGAAACAATACGAAGTGCAGCTCATTCCAGAATATTTGGTCATGTTAAAAACACTAGTGATGTTGTGCGAATATGAGAATTCGATGGAAGAAATGATTTGTGACCAATTGGTGCCAGGTATTTTTAACGACAAAATAAGAAAACGCTTATTAGCTTATCCAAATCAAACATTAACTAGAGCAATGGAGATACTCATAATTCAGGAACAAGTTGAAAGAGATGCGCATTCTATGAAACCCGACTATAAAAGCAGCGAGAATGTATGCAAGATAAAAGCTAATGATATCGGTTTTGAACCTTACAGAGAAGATAGACGAAAAGTTTTGCTATATGATCAAAATAGGATGAAAAGCTCCACGAAAGTTCAATATCGCTCAAAAAGATAGTGTAATCGATGCGGTAATCGATATCAGGAAGGTCAGTGTCGAGCTTAGTCTGCTATCTGTATAGGTCTTCACAAAGAGAGACATTCAGTATAGCGTGTCGTCAAAAGAAAGTAGACCAAATGTCTTCAGCTCAAAGTGAAGAGGAGGAAATTCAAAACATAGCAACTTTTAATGAGACGTTAAACCTTACGGTGGATGACATATTGTGGATGGAATCACTATTTTTTCTGGAATGGAAACATGTCTCCGTGAAAAGATCGATACAAGTATAAATAATCATAAGTTACAAATGATTTTGGACACCATATCCTGTTTCACCATAACGGATATCGAGGATAGTTACCCGTTTTATATAGGCCTTGGTATAAACAACGTCGTTAGTTACGGTGGTGTGAAAACATATAGGATGGTAGTACGACGTTGTAGAAGTGTGATGGCGTTGTGCGTTGTTCTGACTCTGTGTCCAGAACCGACTCCTGTTCATAGAGTGCTTCGGGTAGAGATGCCTATAGGGTAGAGATGCAAGTTTTGCTATAAGTTCGTCCTAACAACAAAATATGGCATGAGGATGTTACAGACTTATAGCGAAGGTCAAGAATCTTATATTTCTTAAAATATTGTTATGATTCTTATTATATCTTAATTTACTTCCAACTATTTCTCTAAAGAAATATAAGATTAAAATATGGAGCTTGTAATCTTTACTAAGGCCTCGCATAGTTTAGACAACATTTGTAAATCATTAGATTTACTTCAAATTGCATTTGAAGTGGTCTCATAAGCTTCGATTACGTTCAGCTAGGTCACATTATAATAGATAACTTTAACTAAGTTAAATATTTCAGCACCATTAAAATATGTGACTTCTCGGAACATTAGCATTTATTTTCAATTCCCTTTCTTAACGAAATATCAAAACATTGGATATTTACATTTGTTTCTATAAATAGCATTGTACAATTACGAAATCTGAACAACATCTCTAAATGCGCAAACTAATATTTTCCCAATTCCATATTTACCATAACGATTCACTTTCTTAAATTCTTAGTTTCTTAAAAAAGTATATATCCATCAAATGAATACTGTTATCTTCAATAGTTCAGGAGTCAATGTCAACATATGTAATGTTCAATCGCTAGTTTATTTTATTTTATTTTAAGACACGTTGTTACATTTGTTCTGTTTTGTTCCTTGATTTCTAAATTATGTTCTTTCTTACTGTTTCGGTTGAAATATTGCATTTCTCTACCTATCAGAGAAGAAGGAAGGAACGTCGTAAGTCACGTCGGTACGTGCGTTATACAATTGTTTCTTGACAAAATGTAGTAACTATCGATCAATTTATGGATGCTTTTTTTTTTTGTGAATATGTCATATTTTCTGGATGAGTTTGTAATAAGTTAATGATGACGCGAGACACGTTGTTGCTGTATGGAGAGGGGTACAGTGTTGAAGTATACGCGAGTCACAGCATGGCTCGTGGTACTTTTGGCTCGGAGATTCCCCTGGCATCTTTCCCTGATGTCTGAGAAAGATGCAACGTCAATGTCGGGTAAAGATGCAAGTGTAATATTTTAGTGTTGCTTCTACAAACGAACGAAATTATTCTGACTCTCTCTCCCTATCAGACGGCAGCACTCTTTCTCATCATCCCCCAAATTTTGCAAATCCTAGCTGCTCAAATGACTTTTCTCAATCTTCTATTCCTGGATCTTCCGTTAGTGTTGGACGTTCCTCCTCTCACCCTCAGAAAACACCTCTTGAAGACATGTCTCCAATTCATCCTGTAGAGTGTGAAGAAGGTCTAACTGGTAGGAAACGTAAACCGAAAAGAGCAGCACGTGTTTTGAATGGCACTGAACATACACTCTCAAAACGCATTACCGATAAGCAACAATTGAACGTTGAAGTGACGACAATGTCCTCTTCCTCTTCTAAAGGATGTTCCGAAAGAAAATTGAAGAAACTTCCGAAGGAATCAACTGTAAAATAGGCATATGTTTAAATAACAAAGAAATGATGTTTCCCTTCAGTGATTATTGCTGTATTTGCGGCATCCAGCAGTTGATAGAAACCAGCTGGATATAATGATGATGCGGACGATGTTATTTTGATCCAAAAGTAGCGTGTATCAGGTGTATGATCTGTAACATGTGGTTGAACGAAAATTGTACAATGTTTCCTGATACATGTGTTGCAGGCCACAAATGAGTTCAAATGTTGTAAGTATTGACATGGTAGGAAACACCGTTTTGGCCATACTTTTTCTCATGACTAGTGGATTCATTGTATTCAATTTTGTTTAGTTGTAATGTATCTTTCAGTATTCCATACTAACTACTAGGTATACATGAAGGCTGAATATTCTATTAGAATGTAGCTTAGACGTGTTCTTTTACTTTACTTAATTAGTCGGTCCTCTTCTACCGTTGGGTGTAGAGGTTTTACGTAGAGTTCTCCATTTTAGTCGATCCTTGGCCAGGGTTTTGGCTTCATTCATTCAAATTCCCCTTTCCTTCAAGATTTTTCCTATTGATTCTTCCCATGTTTGCCAGGGCCTCTCCTTTGGTCTCTTTCCTTCTGGTCTAGTCTGCCACACTTTCTTGGGTATTCTCTCCTCTTCCATGCGGTAGACATGCCCAAACCACCGTAGCTGTGTTGCTTCTATTTGATGTTGCAAAGATGCTATTTTCAGTCCTGCTCTAATTGTTTCGTTTCTCACCATGTATTGCTTTCTAACTTTCTCAAATATCTCATTTCAGTCGCTTGTAATTTACTATATTATTTAACTGTCAGTAGCCATGATTCGCATCCATATGTTAATGTTGGTGCGTACGTTGTTTTGTAAACGGTTAGTTTTGTGGACTTCGATATCTCCTTTTTGCTTATGAAATTTTTATTTAAGGCATAACATAGTCTTCTTGTTGCTGCAATTCTGTTGTTTACTTGTCCCTCCATTCTCTCTCTATTTCATTTCTGATTAGTGCTTCTAGGTACTTGAAATGTGTTACTTGTTCCAGAGCTTCATTTGCCAGCTTCATTGTATGGTTTTGCGTTTCTATGCTTATTGTCGTAGTTTTTGTTTTATTTACACTGATTTTCACGTTCCTTTTTTCTAATTCGTTTTCCCATAAATTTACGTTCTGTTAAGTTATTTTCCGTTAAATACATTAGGACTAAGTCGTCTGATACTTTTACAGGTTTCATGAGCCAATTTCCTACAGTAATAGATTTTTGAATGTTTTGGGGTTGTTTTCATAATGTAATCCATTAGCATTATTAATAATAGGGGGCTCAGTATACAACCTTATCTTACTCCTTCTGTTGTGTAGAACTCATCGCTTCTTGTGTTGCTTGTCCGTACTTATTTTTTTTTTTTACAGTTTCTATAGAAACTCTGTATTGCATGTATTAATCTTCAACCTTCATTTTCTGCAGAACTTCCCATATTGCGTTCCACGGTACCCTGTCGAAGGCCTTCTTCAGGTCAAACTACGGATATAAAGTAATCATATAAAACATATTAACCTTGAATTCCCTGCAGAATACTGCTTGTATTCTAATTCATCAAATTTGCTTTTCTATGAGAAGTACAGTGTTTTCGAACTAACTATATCTATTCTTCTATGTATTTCTTTATGTTACATATATCTGTGTTGGGACATGACAAGCGTATTCTATGTATTTGTACTGAACTAAAAATATTGACACATTTCTTTGTTAATTGTAATTACAATTTTATAATTGTGGCGTCACTCCCCGAAGCACTAGGCATCTCTCCCCTACACTTCGGGGTAAGATGGTAAATTTTATTACTAATTTCTTCAATAAATTGTCAGTGTACCATACAAGTTCAACACGTGACATTTAAAGCAATTCTGCATTAATATAGTCGCTATTCATTATTGTACAGTTTGCCTTTTATCGTAATATAATTCAAAAGATACAGTCGTCAAAATGAAAAAGTATGGCATCTTCCCCCATTCTACTATATGTAAAATGGTGACTGTATGATTAGTTTATACGTGTACAAAGATACTACTATAGATAGATACTACTCCAAAAGAAGGTGTAGAGTATTGAAAGGTTATAATGTATCTTACTACAAGTAAGTAGGATATCACTGTTAATGGATAATATTGGATTATGCACTGCAGTTATAAGGAAATAAACTGCATTATGGGTTATAACGAAAGTTTAATCCTCTGAATACCTAAAATACACATTGTGGTTATTTGCACATTTTTGTTCTGCAAAACTTTTAGTTGATTCTGAAGTAATATGAAGTCAACCGAAATATACACTCGCTTCCGGACTTCAATGTTACTGCTGAGCTTTCGTATAAGGCTAATTTCTTTATTTATGTTAATGCAATATATTGAAACTATGGCGTTACTTTAAATTTGATAACAATTTAGCATCAAGTGAATAAGGACATAAATAATGCAATTAGTGTTTCCAGTCATCAAGGTAGAAACCTCAACGCCCCAAGCTTCCTTGTGTCGAACCATGCGCTCTAAACAGAGGAAGAACAAACTACAAACTATCATAATTCCTTTAATTTGCTAAGCTTCATTTGTAATGGAAGAGAAGGGAGCTAGTGTTTCGCCTATTTTTTTAAACTAAAAGCAATGATAAAGTATTGACAACATTAATTTCATATTATCTTTGTATGATTCACCGTTACTATCCTAGGAGACACCCCTTTTGAATACATTGTCGTTTGTTTTCAATTACTGATATAGAATTTCAAATTAACTACTGTCATTCTTCACTCAAGTATCAGTTACAATTTAATTATTCTTTCGTATCCACATGTCGTTCTTTACATACCATTAGTGTTGCCTGTCCTACTGAATTTCATCTTTCATGTTTTCATTAAAGATAAAAAAGCACGAATGTGATTATTACATTATTTATTATATCTGATAACTTCTCGTAACGAATACTAGCTATAAAACATCCTAAATCAGCAGTATCCGCCACGTAGTTACAAAACACATTTACTTTTTATTTAAAGAAACTCTTTAAGAATACTGATTTATAAATAATGTATTAATGCGTTGTTGTTTTCTTAACAAGTATTGCAAAACATTACCAAATAGATTTTCCTGTTGAGAAACCAGTTCTTAAGTTTCTTTAAGAACAAAAGAAAAAATATTTTAAAATTATAACTAAAAGGTTCCTCACATTTCTGTTTGCAAACTTATTCCAACTTTTTCTTGTCTCCCGACTGGCCCCTGCGTTTCGAAACCTTCCTCGCATACATGATGCATTAATGGAATATGATTCAACAGAGCGCTCTAGCCTACCATTTTTTATCTACATTACAGGTCCCCGCCCACTCATTAGAGACATCCCCTTCTGGTCGTTTCCCCCAGCCTTTACTTTACACTTTTCCTTCCCTTGGGCTGCTCATGCAAGGTAAATGAATGCATATGAGGTAATTCAATAATACAAGAAAAACCTAGGGGTGCTTCGAAGAAATGGCTAAATTAGTAGCCAAGTTCAGTAAATTTGAATTATGTCTTCATATTTCCTTCTTCCCTTCCTCGACTTTTTTTATTTTAGTTTCCTTCTAGCAGCTACCTTATTTTTCATCTTCTTTTATTGTTTTCTTTTTAAGTTTTATGTTCAAAGACTTCTAACGTTGTTTCTCCCCTGTTCTCTTCTTTGCCCATATAGTAGTAATTTTTCTGACATGGGAAAGTTAAGTACTAATGGAGATATTTTGTGGAAAGGAAAATTCTTGGATGCGATGAATAATTTATTACATATGTCGATATTTATTATGAACGAGAATCTTCAAAAACATTTGAATTTGAATTTTGCTTACGCTTTCAAATGCCTTCAATTGGCCGAAACAGGTAGCGTCATTTTACCAGTTTACTAACACCGATATTTCGTTTGCCGAATAATCTCGAATCATTTTCGATACTGTACTAAATAACACTGACTTGTATTAGAATTACATTTGTTACTATCGATATGCTTAAGAGCGCTCGGACACTGACACTGTAACACTGAAGTATTGTTGTTGAGGATTGTGGTTCCCACACCGTCTTCAGTGAACGGGATTCCGGGTTCAGCTCCAGGTGTAACTTTGTTGAACAGAATAATTCAGGTTGCACGGAAACAAAGCTGTAAAACACGTCATTAGAAGCTCACATGATCGTTTAGAGCATTACTAACCATTCATTAATATATAGAACATTACTAAACAATTCATCAATAACAATTCTTTCTCTCTTGAAACACTTTGCTTCTGCCGTTAATTGTCTTTGAAATTATGTCAATTTTTAATGTTCTGAATCTACGGTACTAAATAAATTAAACTTATTTAATAATTAGTACTTAGCTTATTATCCAATTCTTATGCGATGATGTGAATTTATATGTTATTTGTGATTGGAGCGATCATTACAATTTCTAAATTTTCAATGAGTTGTAAAAACATGATTCCAATTGCGTGAAATGATCACATTTGATAAAGATCAACAACGATTTCTAAGTTTAATTTTCACTCCTTCTCATATAAAAAATGTTGAAGGTGAATGTGAAGAATAAAAACATGGAAAAGAAAAGAAATATCTAAAGGAGACAATAACAATGACGGAAGAGTCAATCACGACGAAGAGAAATCTTTTCTGTGAACCGATGTACAAATAATTGAAACATAAAACTGATCAAAATATTTTGCATCAAGTGAGATGTTGTACGTAGGCGAAATGTGCACTCTACAAAGATGCGATGAAATAAAGTTGTAATACTTTGATATCTGTGCTTGATGTAAAATGGGATATATTAGTGACAAAATGACAGACTAAAAAGTGCTGAAGAGAGAAGATGATAGGAGATCGATACTGGAGATAAAAAAAGAAGAAACGACAGAGATTATGACATTGGGTTTATGCCAAAATTTAATACTGAGAAATGCAAAAACAGGTTTGGATGAAGGAAACCTTGAGGAGTTAAAAAGACATTAGTAGTATTCAATTAGAAACATTATACACCACGATGAGAAAATAGGAAGGATAGTGAAGAATACCAAATATTCTCTTATGGAAGTGGGTTAAAGGGTGCTGGTGCGAGTCCTGCTCACGCCAGTCTTTTTGACTGAGGATTTATAGTCTTCTTGAGTGTAACCCCCACTAGCAAATGTTGAAAATGTGTGGATTAAACGTTAGTACCGAAACGTTATGTTAACGTTATAAATGTACCGAAATGTCCGCCTGTTCAACGGTTTATTCGACGTTGAATAATGATTGAGAAGAAACGATCAAGAAACTAGTTCAGTTGGCCAAAACAGAGTATGAATCCTGTCTATTGGTATACACACATTTAGTTTCATTATATTCGTTGCTTTTATCACGATGCACGGTGTTCATTTTCCAACAGTAAATAATCCGAGCGACTGCTGTGGAGTTCGAACACAGGAAAGTTCTGCACTACTCGTTGGTAGCTCGATGCGTTGATCACTTATCCAAGAATCCACCTGGAGAGGCCACTACTCTTTGACTGTATAGTTGAAATTAGCTGGTTCGTTGAAATATAGTTTAAAATTCAACCTGTTTTCAACATGTAACTTAAACCATAAAAATATAGTTATTTCCATTGTATTTGTCTTTAATTAAAATGTTTAAGCAATTAGAAATATAAGTGTGAAACGAAATCTAGGAAATAGTATGAATGATAGTTGAAAGTACGTCACACTAACGTCGTATCAACGAAATTCTAACTTCGTTTAAATATGGTTTAAAGTTCAATCTGTTTTCAACGTACACATGAGATCAGCAGAACTAGTTTGAGTTATTCAATTAGTATTTAATTATATTTTCTGGTATAACATTAGTAAGAAATGCATTAAACAAAATCTAATATATCATTGTTGAAAACAAATTATTGAATACACGTTGTATTAACGTCTTATCAACGCACTGACGTCTTTGTTGAAATATGATTTAAAAATAAACGTATTTTTTTCAACCGATAGCGGTTAATCAACAAAACGAACATAAAATCAACGTTGAAAACGCTTGTTTGTGCTACTGGGGAACTAATCGATTACTGTGATAGTTCTTTCAATAACAACTCTAGCCAATAGCTACGAGTTTATTTTATTTTCATGGCTGTGGCAGAAACATAGGAATGTGATGACATAATATTGTAAACGTACACAAGACGCCAGATATGTAAAGTTTTAGCAAAGTTATAGACTAAGAGCTACTAACGCTTCTTGAAAAATATATGTTAGTCAAGATCCGCTTTAAATGAATGGTACTGATCCGGAGAGTGTTCAATTTTCTACTCGTTTTTTCATAATTTACATATCGTTTACATATTTGGTGTATTAGCAGTCATGGTTTAAGAAGCCTGTAAGTTCAGTTCCAGCGGTCGACCATCCTGACTGAGGTTTTTCAATAATTTTTCCTCAGTCACACCAGGCAAATATCATACCTTCAACTTAGGCCCTGACCGACACATTCCCGCATTCTTTCCGCTCCTCTATCTCGGTCTGAGTCTTAGTTGCATAAAGGCAAGATTGCTTGGCCTAAAGGTTACAAATAAAATTCAGATCCTAACAAGCCAGCCTAATACGTAATGGATAACGTCTATGGGCGAGTGCAGCTTCCTGTTAAAGTGAAGGCGAATGAATAGCCGATCATGGTTCCTGTTCAATCAAACATTCTGGAATATACCTGGAAGGACTAACATGAGACAAAAAGTGTCATAATAACTAATAAGTTTTCAACACTCTGCCTTCCAGCTGTCAATTTATAGGCAGCTCGTGTAGTCAATATGCACTTGTGAAACATCACTTGGAAAAATACTACACAATTATACTTGGAAGTTTTCCTTTATCTTTAAGTGGTCTTGATTTTGTTGAAATAAAATAAATATTTAAATGTATGAATAAAGAAAAGTTTATATGGAAGAGCAAGTACATATACCAACATACTAATATTTATCACAACGCCCTATTCTTAATTTGAAACATTACACAATACTTCACAGTGTAAACTTGTTCTTCGTTGTCTTCAAATCTTGGGCAAGACATCTTGCAATGCGGAGAATATCGAATAACTATATTCAATACTGATTTAAAAGTTGCACCAAAAAAATGATCAATGGAATAACTGGAAATTCAACTCACGATTCCCGCCTTCCTGGAGGATTCTCTATCATGAAGTTCTATCAGCGACCATCTTCTGTACATGCCGTGTATATCTCAACACTATTGGCTATTAAAAGTCATATCAGTGTATACGACGTTGTGAGGGGGAATCATTTAAGGAAATGAAGATAGGTCCAAAATAGAAGTCTTCAATTCAGAAGAACATAGAACTCTCTGTTATCGAAAACACGCTTGGCAGCTTGGTGTTCATGTTATTTTAACTTGCGTTAGTTTGGATGAACAAGTAATTATGGTCAAAGCCAGTCACAAATCTAGGCAATACGTTTTCTTGGCAAGCACTCTTCCAGAGAAAATCGTTGGGAGAACATTAGTCCAACCAACATCCCTCCACTGATGTGTTCAAATTGAAAGGAAATCTTAAAAAAAAATCAATGGTCCAGTTGTAGTTGCTGGCAGTAAGACTCGAACCTATGAGCTAGTTCCAATTCTTAGCCAATCATTACTCCTCAAGGAATCAACAGGTTCTAAAGGGTAGTAAAAATTAAAATAGATTTCCACTTAGCAACGATTGATCTAAGAAATTAGCTATCCGTAAATATCTGCTCATTCAGTTCTTTTTATTAAAATTTTGAAAAACATGTTTTCAGAATTTGCACATCCACTTTATTGGAGTTTCTCTTCCTATTCCGGAAATAACAATTTCTTAACCCCTTTTTTGAACCGAGACGTACCATTTTTTTCGTGGTTTCCTTTTTTAAAAAAAAAAACAAGGAAAAAAAGGAGAATACAATTTTCTTCCTGTTCAACCTTTCAACCTCTTCACTTGTTTCATTCAAGCAGAAAAACCGTCATTCTTGAGAGTATTCCTGACCAATTAACTGCAAATTAGGTTCTCCTAGCTGAGTGTTTTAATTAAGAAGCAGCAAATAGACCAGAGGCTCTTTTGCTCTGAGGCCTGAGAGGGAAAAGTGTTGTGTCGGTCGGCTGGTTGGGTCTCTTGGGACGTAGAAGCTTCCACCACAGCACGAAGTAAGGAAGAAAGGAATATTTAAACATCTTACAAGGAAAGGAAGCTATTTCGTGTGTGTAGTCATTTTTGTTCTCGTAAAAGTGAATTAAGAGTCTCTTAATGATTCTGTAAAAGTCCGTACTTCAGTATATTTAGTGAACTATTTAAAATAAATTAAAATTAGGAATATCGAATTCCTCGTGAATTCGAATTTATAGCTAGTAGCCACCCATGATTCGGGCCTCGCATTCTTCTTATTACAAACTTAATTGCTCACTTCGGCAAGCTCAAAGGGTCCAAAACGCAGATGAGATACCAAGAAACTATTTTTTAGATATATTCTTGAAAAAGATCGCAGGATATGTACTCTGTATAAATGGAAAGGAAACAATTATACGGAGAAATTATTACAATTTTTCAATCAATTCCTTCGCTATAGATAAGACAGAAACATGATTATAATTATTGTGAGACCTGAAATATACACTGGAGTTTAATACATGACACAGCATCACGTGTGCGACCACAAGAGGTTATATAGGAGATAATTGGAGTCTAAAGATGACAAATGAGCCCCTGGAGAAGTGCTGTTCCCTACGTATTGTTCACTAATTTGGTTTTGTCATTCTTTTAACAAAGCAATTAATTGCATGCACAGAATTATCAGACACAGTACCAAAAGGCAGGACAAAACACTTTGAGGTCGTTCTTACGTAAGGGACCGTGAGCAAGATTGTAATTTTCCTTTAAATAATACGAGCCATGACTAGAAAGTAGTGACCATTTTAAAATAAAGGAAGAAAGAGAAAGCAAGGGGTTATTTTAAGCAAACCATTTGGATCCCTTTAATGAGACCTTCTATTCCTGCTTTCTTCGTCCACAACTTTCAACGCGAACACTGCCGAAGATACTTGAGACGTCATTAGAAAGCTCTAAGTAAGACGAGGTCAAAGCCGTCTGAACTGTCATTATTGGTGCAGGGTTTCAGTGTAGTAAACTCATTTTTAACTGCATATTTATAAAATGTTCCATTCCGTTGGACCTATTTGAACCAAAAATTTTTATTAACATTATCCGACACAATTAAAAATTACTGTGTGGGGTCCAGTCCCCAAGCATCTAGTTGTCAGTGTTACCAATCTATTTTCTTTAAATTCAATTTTTGAAATTGCATTCATTACGTTATACGTAGCAGCACCAAACAGTAACAGCACCAAAGTACACGTTACACGGATGGATTCGTCATAGTCTGAAATTGCGGGGAAACATAATTTTGACTCTAAAACTGGCGGGCCTATCGAATGACTTAGCATTCTCATTTATGCCTCTCCTAGATCTCGGTAACTACAAGTCCGACACGGATGAGCCATACACCATTGGATTAGCATTGGTCTCAAACTATGGAATAACCTATCACGTAAGCGCTAAAACTAGTACGTCCTTTTTAATTGCTTAGTATTCTCCATCTGTATGTTCCTTTTCCCCTATATTTCCGTAACTACATGTCACACTGAGATGAATGATACACCGTTGGACTCGTCATAACCTGAAACGGTGGGGAAAATTATGAGTTTGATTTTCAAAGTGGCAGATTCTTTTGAATCGTTTAGTATTTTTTATGTGTGCCCGTAACTACAAGTCCGACAGATATTATCTACACCGTTGAATTCGTCATGGTCTGACACGGTGAGAGAAGCTATGAATGTTACTCTAAAACTGGTAGGTCCTTCAATTGCTCAGTAATCTCCATTTATGCTCCTCCTAGATCTCAGTAACTACAAGTCACACAGAGATGAATGATACGCCGTTGGGTTCGCAATGACTTGAAACCGTGGACTAACCTATAAATTTGACGCTAAAACTGGCAGGTCCTTTCTAGTCGCTTAGTGTCCATTTGTGCCCTCCTAGATCTCAGTAACTAAAAGTCCGACAAGATGATGTTTACACCGTTGAATTCATCATGGTCTGCAATGGTGAGGAAAACTATGAATGTGACATTAAATCTGGTTGGTCCTTTTTCAATGGCTTTGTATTCTCCATTTGTTCCCCTACGAGATTTCAGTAGTCACAAGTTCGACAGAGATAAGCCATACACTGTTGGAATAGTCATGGACATCGGTGGGAAAATCTATGACTTTGACTCTGAAACTCGTAAGTTCCGGCATTCGCTTAGACACCATATGTCCCTACGACTTTAACTCTTTCTTTTGGATACGTTATAAGATAATTTGAATTTATGAGGGAGGCGCTTTGGTTTTGTAAGCAATAAAACTATTACTTAGCTTGTTTTGACTTCAGTTATCTTCTGTTAACTCGTGCTGCTTCTGAGGCATGAGTTATCACAATGTTTATGTGTCTTTAATAATTTTAATTTATCTTCATGACATGCTGGAAATAAATTGTTTTACTAACATATTTATTGATATTTGAAGAAAATATATTCAACAGATAATAATTTCCGAGATTAGTGTTTTTAGTAAAAGAAGTCCTCTCAAAGTTTTTTAGATCATTTAAACGGAATTTTGCAGGTTTTGCTCTGCATACGATATTTTTTCATATCGTCTCTCAGTAATATTTGCCTTTAATAAGTCATAAGTGATTCCACTACGTCCAAGAGTGTATCAGAAAGTTCCTCGACTAACTGTATTAACAAAAATGTACCACAGTTACGTATGTTTCAACACCATTGCCTTCGAAATAGTCAACTTCCAAAAAATGTATCGGTCCCAGCGTTCCTACCAATGCTGGAATGCGGCCTCGAAGTAATGTAGTTTCAGTGAGTCCATAACCTTTTGGGATTCGCGCTGGACCTTACAACGGTGTGAGAACGGCAACCTTTTAGCTCCTGCGGGAAAATCAAGAAGTTCGCAGGAGCTAATCTGACTAGTAAGGTGGGTGCGAAATCGATAACATGTTGTAGTTGGAGAGAAACTCACGAACGAGGAGTGCTCAGTGACATGGTGCACTGTCGTCGTGGAGAATCCAATTTTTCTCGTGGCAAAACTCCGGTCGCTTTCGCTGAATGATTTCCCTCAAACGCTACAAAACGTCACAGTAAAACTCTCTGTTGAAGGTCTGTTCCTCCGGGACGAACTTGCGATGAACAATGCAACAGGTGTCGAAAAATACAATGAGCATGTTCTTCATTGAGCTGCTACTCACTCTCGCCTTCTTTGGTTGTGGAGATGATGAGCTCGTCCATTGCGGCACCAGCCACTGACTCAGGGTCATACTCGTAGACCCAAGACTCGTAACCAGTGATGATCCTGAACATTAAGCGTCGCACGCTCACGGAGATCTTGGCACACTGCGACGCGATGTTCCTTCTGCTCAGGGTTCAGCAGTCAGGTAACAAAGTTTACAGCGACACGCCACATGTTCAATTCCGAAGTCAGGATCACCGACAACTCACTAACAATCTTCGCAGTGTCGTTGATTGTCTTCGGATGATCTGCATGCACAAGCTTCCTAATTCGTTGTACACTTTCGGAGTGATGACCGTTGAAAGTCTTCCAGATCGCTCGTCATCTTCAAAGGAAGTTCTTCAGCTTTTGAAACGACTGCGCCACTCGTAATATTCCGTACGACTCCTTGCGCCATCGCCATAAGCTTGGCAAAGCAAGCTCAATGTCTCTGTGGCCGATTTGCAAAATTTAACGCAAAATGTCCCGTTGCCTCGTTCTTTTACCATTCTGTTCCTGATGTAATCGCAGACTATTACTTAGACGTGATCACAAAACAACACTATAACAGCCCCCGACGTTAACACAGTGATGTCACTTATCACACTGCCTTATCAATATTACAGGTCACTCTTGCCACGAACGCTCCCCCGTGCTATCTTGTTTTGACGCTCTGCGGAGCTAGTTCGGGAACTTTTTATACAGCCTTGGATATTGTACTAAACGAAGGAAGTGTTGTAACGTTCTTTCAAAAGAAATACGATCTATGCTTTTGTTGGACAGACACCATTTTAATTCTGGATACTTTATACAGTATAACACAGCCCAACAAAAAATTATTTTTGCTGATACCTGGAATATTATAACTGATTGTGACCATATTTGGTGTGCCGATTCCAAATATAAAAACCTTTTCTTTCCTGTCAACTATAGTTTTGAAATTCAGCACCACTAATTCATAAACACGTAATCTGCATACAGATGTACTTCGATGCCCCGACCTGCAGATTACCTCATATAACATTCACCTGATTTCTAGCAGTAGGTCCTAATTAGTTGTGCGGCGACTAGATGGCGTGTACCATCTTGTCACCATTGCACATAAAGGGGCTTGATGAAACAGCTTGTGAAGACTCTTGATCAGAATGAACCTTGCTTTGTGTAGATAGCACAAAAAATACCTGGACTACGTACAGAAAAACTAACAACTGGAATTTTCACGGTCCCAAATTAAGACAACTCATCAATAATCCTGCTTTCGTACATCCAATGACTGCAGCTGAGCGAAGTGTGTGACCGTCATTTGTAATCGTGAGAAAACTTATTTGGGCAACCCCAAAGCTGATAACTACAGTATGTTGAGCTAGTACACAAATTGCTTAATTATTTAAGAGATTTGGGATGTAACATAAGCATAAAGGTTCATTCGTTACTCACACAGCCACTTTGATCGCTTGCCTGAAAATTTGGGTGATACCAATGAAGAGCAAGATAAAAGATTTCACATGGATACAAAAACAATGAGGGACAGCTACCAAGGTAGATGGGATACACAGATGATGGCAGATTATTTCTGAAACTGGCAGAGAGACTGTTCTAACACAGTTCATTCAAGAATGTCAGGAAAAAGAAGCTTCCTAATTGTCAACTAAGTTTTCCTTTGTTTTTTGTTAATCTTCTGAAGACTTTTATTGCACTGTTGCTGTAACATTACTACGTTTTTTTATCAAAATGTTCACGAAAATAAAACTATGCTATGCTTTTAAATTCTTTGTGTTTTCTTTCCTGAGCCATAGCCCTACTTTAAAATGGGGTAACATAAATCATACCATCGTCACATTTTACAAAATTGATGAAACAGCTTGTGAAGACTCTTGATCAGGATACACTCGAAACGGAGAGAGCTTCTGCTGAAAATCGACTTATATAACATTCGTACGCACAGTAAACAAAATTACAAAGACAATTCAAAAAAAGACTCACACAATCTCTAACTTCAGCAGAACTGTAATTTTTTTGAAAAACACGAAATTAGTGAAAACACTAATTTTGTAGAATTCAAACATTTGGCTACGTTTTGACACACTAGAAATTTATTTCCAACACATTTAATATTCTATGTGTTGTACGTAGTACCAAGCTCAACAGACACTCTGCTTTAAACGTTGAATTCAGATCTGAGAAAACACTTGGGTGTAAACTTGGTAAGAGCTTCTATTGTAGGTAGTATCAGCAAACAGGAGACTAACACCCCCTTCCACCAACGAATACACTTCAATCCTGGCGCCACCAGGCCAAGGCACATTTCTAGTTTGTTGTATACATTGTTGTTGTTGTTGTTGTTTTACTGCTGATGTATTCCTGTTTTCCCTATGTCATCTTTGTTGTTTACCCAACTTATTTGAATACCTTCAAGGAAATGTAATGTTTCATGTACGTAAAATCTTCCACGCAGCTGCAATTTTCACAGGGAAACAGGTCGATGTGAGAACAACAGCACTGGCAATCATTTCGTAAGCACTTCTACTTTATAAAGGTTATTAAATGTGTGTTACTGAATTCGAAAATCTAATATCATTACATTAAATTTATTTATATAGGATGTTCATAAATTTTGTTAATGGCTTCACGTTGTATCTATGGGTGACACTACTGAACTCCATCTAATTGAAATAATCCGAAAATTCTATTCACTTTGGAACTCATGAATATAGCATACTTTTAACAACGGTTCACAAAGTTTTGCAAGATGCCTATACCTATTGTGCATGGAAGTTTATTTATAGAAAAATTCCAACCCAATGACAATCAACCCCAAGACAGTACTTGCTATAAACATAAGACATGTTCAATTGCATTGATGCCGTCATCGCATCATTTCACTGATATTTTATTTTCGGTTATGATCTTTTAGGTAAACTCGATAAAAATAGCTGCAAAATCTGAGATTAGGAAAATTCCCATACGATCACAGAGCAGAAGAGATTAACGTATGGTGTGATGTAATGAAAGTCAGACTGGTTGATCTTTTTTCGAACAGATTGTTACTAGTAATATGTACTTGGACATGTTAGAATTGTTCGTAATTCCACAACTAAATGGTACTCCGGCTACAATCGTCCTGTGAGATTCTGTTCTGTCGCATTGGTTTTGGGATGTCCGTCATCCTTTAGACCAACATTTCTCGAGTCGTTGCATCGGATGTTTGGATCCAATAGAATGGCCAACACAGTCTCCTTATATTCCCCTATGATGTATTTCTCTAAGATATGAAAGACATTGAAATCAAGCAAAAAAGCAACTAATTTATCAACTCCAAATCCTCTGAATAACAAACGGAGTTCACTTGGAAACCCCTGCTGAACATGCAGAAACAAACTCTCACAGTGACTATATATTCTCTAAACACAATGCGCCCACGGTTGTTTGAATGGGTAGTATTCTCGCTTACTGTGAAGGTGGTCCTGGGTTTAAATTCCGTGGAAGCACACTGAACACGTGGGTTGGGTACTGTTATTATAAGATCACAATTAAGCAAATAATAATTCACATCCATATTCAATCCCCTACTGGATGAGGCCTCCCCTGGAGGGAGGACTTAGTCTACTGTTCCCACGCTGACCAGACGTGTTGGGAGAGGAGGACCGAAGCTCTCAACAGTGATCGCCACTGTCTTTTATTCATAGCAGCTCCCCATTTCATCTCGATGCTGGGTGGGCACCGATCCAGATCCCCTCGTTTTGGAAAACAAATCCCTTGACAGAGCCCCTATGATCAGCAGTCAACGACGGTAACCATTAGACCAGAGAGGCGATGAATTAAATAAATAGTTATTGTAATTTCCGTGTAAATACAACTCTTTATAAATACTATGTGCTCAGATTTTGCATTGTTATTGAAGTATGTTTTAAGCCAATATTGTTAAGTTTGAATAACTGGGATTATATTTACTCTAATATACAGATAAAACCTACAGGGAAAAGAAAAATAATATAAAAATTTGAAGTATTAACTTTTAGTTATGTATGTTAGCGCGTTCTTATGTGCCTACAATGAATATCTGCCCTCCCGAAAGTCAAAATTGTGCATGAATTTAATATCTTTTGCCTCTGAATATTTTTGACTCCGGCTGGAATAGAAACTCAAAAGGTATAACCACTGTGAAAAGGGTACGCTAATATGTAATAGCATCTACATTGAAGTAATTTCTCATTATGAAAGAATGGAACTGTGCAGTTAAGCTATATTCCATTTATTTCCGTTAATCTCTAATTTAGGCATTTATCCAACAACCATATTTATTTACAATTCAGTCAACTGTCCTTATCTACGACTATGACGCCAACATTTGAATTGTGCCAAAGATATTATATATAACAATTATTTAGCTATTAAAACGATCCCTACACAACTTCCCCTATAAAAATAAAATGCGACACCACATGGCATTCACATGATTGTCTTCTAAATCTTATAATCGGTAGTACTCATGTCAGCTGATGTACTCAAACCCCCAATACAATAAAAATATAATTAAACTAATCAGTATCTAATCGAATTTAATCAAATCTAACAGCGAAATAGCATAATTATCAATATAAAAATATTCCATTTACACCATAACCACGTGAATAAGATTCTCTCTCTATTCTCACATACACACTTCTAATCTATGAATTACCAAATAATACATTATTAGAAATCATAAAGTACCACAACAGCAATCAGTAGCCATTCAAATGCAGATTTTCTTTTGGTAAACTTTATTTTTATATGGGCCAGTTTAGTAACTTTGGACTTCGGCCCGTCACGATTTGCCTTTAGCTGTTAAGTGTTAAATTCCACACCCATGCCCCTGCCGGGACTCGAACCCGGGACCGTTGAGTCGATAGCCTACCGCCGCAGACCGCTCGACCACCCGGCCGGCAAATGCAGATTTTCGTTTCTAGATTCTCTAAATCTTTTCAAAGATAATGTATCTTTCAGTCCGTTTACATCTATGCCTATCTCCTCTTTATAGCACTTCACCAACCACGAGCTCCAAACTTATTTCTTAGTTGTTATTGCCGGCTTAGTTGTAAATTACCGTGGATTATGCTATCGTAGTGTGCGTAAAAACACGTGCTCTTGTCTGTAAATAAATAGTAGAAGACGGAGTACGTAGTATGTGTAAAAATACGTGCTTCTACTAGTAAATAAATAATAATGGTGGAAAACGAAGGGAACCGACGACAGCAACCGAAGATGGCCGAGGATGCAGACGATGTCTGGAACTGCAGAGTCAGTGAACCAGAACAGAATAAAAGGCGTCAAGCTGCCCCAAGAATCCACTATTCTGTCTCCAGGAATAGTCACGTCCACTCTCCTTTCTTCCCATACCTTGGTCGGATCCACTATGGGATAGGTCGTTCTTTCTACCGGTCGAATGTGCTACAAGATAGGCCATCCTCACCTTGGTCGGATCTGCTACAAGATAGGTCATCCTTACTTATCGCTTTATCTGCTATGAGATAGGCAGAACTCCCCAAGCCCATATCCGCTATGGGAT
The DNA here is from genome assembly GCA_022664845.1 of Lepisma saccharinum. Lineage (NCBI taxonomy): Eukaryota > Metazoa > Arthropoda > Insecta > Zygentoma > Lepismatidae > Lepisma > Lepisma saccharinum. The sequence continues at coordinate 79,769 of JAGDQP010000774.1, forward strand.
GAAACTCTCCAATACCATAATGGTCCCTTACCTGCTACGAAACTGAGGCCATCCTTTCTCAGCCAGGTAACACTCCGTACCTGGGCCAACGTTAACAGCAACCCAAGAAACTGTTTAAGATAAGGAAATGAGATACAAATATAGCTCAACAATAAGTCTCCATAGATTTTGTACGGGAGACTCCTTTTATTAACGTTAGACTTTGAATTTTTTAATAAAAGGTGAAGGGATATAATCCACCACATAGAATTTTAAAGTTTTAATAATTTTAGTGTGTTCGTGAAAAAAGTGCCGTGGATTATGCTATCGTAGTGTGCGTAAAAACACGTGCTCTTATTTATAAATAAATAGTAGAAGATTGATTACGTAGTATGTGTAAAAACACATGCTTCTACTAGTAAATAAATAGTAATAGTGGAAAGACGAAGAGAACCGACGACAGCAACCGAAGATGGCCGAGGATGCAGACGACGTCTGGAACGGCAGCATCAGCTACCCAGAATATTATAAAAGGTGTCGAGCTGCCCCCAAAAGCCACTATTCTGTCTCCAGGAATAGTCACGTCCACTCTCTTCCCTTCCCATATCTTGGTCAGATCCACTTTGGGATACGATCTCCTTTCTACCGGTCAAACCTGCTACGAGGAAGGCCATCCTTGGTCGGATGTGCTACAAGATAGGTCATCCTTACTTACCGCTTTATCTGCTAGGAGATACTCAAAACTCCCCAAGTCCATATCCGCTATGGGATGGGACTCTCCAATACCATAATGGCCCCTTACCTGCTAGGAAGCTGAGGACCTCCTTTCTAAGCCAGATAGCACTCCGTATCTGGGCCAACGTCAACAGCAACCCAAGGAACTGTTTAAGATAAAGGAAATGAGTATAAACGCTGCTCAACAACAAGTCTCCGTAGTTTTGTACGGGAGACTCCTTTTATTAACTTTAGACTTTGTATTTTTTAATAAAAAGTGAAGGGATAAAATCCAAACATCGATCCTTTTATTTGCTCTATCTTTTCTACCTAACGAATAACAAGTTATTCAGTAACGGCGCCAGATTCAGATAAACTCTGCGTTGCGGTGGCAAGCGCCAAAAAGTAAATTCTTTACAATATATTTTCCGAACCCCTCTTAAATCAACAATTTATTCAATTCTTCATCAAAGCTTTTGTGTTCTTCAATATTTTGCCTTCCTTGTATTCCTTTGGACTTACGAATTGCTTCTAATGGGCCACTAATCTCTACCTTTACTTTTAACCTTAGTAGTGACACATTTGTAGAATGTTGTTCTTTTTTATGTCTATCATAAGAGGAATGAAAATTTATTATATCAAAGCACTTATATATGTTGCCCTATATTAATACTTAAAGCAAAGAAGAAATGTACGTGTCAAAATTATTTTTAAAGCATTTCTTTCATATAACATAAGATTTTGTATGCTGTATGAAATATTTATGCTCCAACGCCTCTATGTTGTTGTTGTACGATGATACTTTGTAACATACGACTAACAATACCACTTACTGTTACATTAGATCAGCTATATTCCTTATGAAAGTTAAACCTGGAGGTAACAGACAATTACATCGAACAATTATGTATTACCTGCTCAAACCATCCTTACACTCATATTATGGCAAAAACAGTTAGTATAATTTTCATAATGTTTGCTTCCTAAGATGTAGAAGTTTGTTCCAATACTACTGTAAAATACTAGCTAACTAACTGTATGGCTTATGGAACTCCCCAGTTCATCGCCGTAGTAACAAACGTTCGCCATTGGAGTCTATCCTGGGCAATATCAAGTCACGAACACCTACTTCTCGAAGATCAATTCTAATATTGTCCTCAAAACGACGTCTCGGTCTTCCCAATGGCCTCCTTCCATCCCGTCTTCCAACCAAGACAGAATATAATCTTCGTTTTTCTCCCATCCGAGCTACATGGCCTGTCAATTTTAGGATCCCATCGCGATTTCATCATTTTTACAACATTTGGTGAATCGTACAGTCCGCGCAGTTCTTCATTATGCAGTCTCCTCCACTTTCCAGTCATCTCGTCCCGTTTCGGCCCGTATATCTTTCTCAAAACCTTATTTTCAAACACACGTAATTTATGTTCATCTGCTAGGGTCGTACACCAACTTTCGCAACCGAAAACTATTACCGGCAGATAACAGTTTTATATATTTTTAATTTAAATTTCCTTCATATTAATCGCGATGATAGAAGTTTTTGGAGTGATGATAGATACATGCGTTCCCCGATAGTAAGCGAGTTTTTATTTCTTCCGTGACCTCATTTTTGCTTGTTACGTATACATCCAAATATTTAAATTTGTTTACTTTCTTACTTCTTATGTTTTTATTTCCTTCATTCAATGTGTTTCGGCTTCTTATAATGTATTTTGTTTTGTCTATGTTTACCTGTAGACCTATCTCATCACACCCTTCTACTGAGACATCAGTGTTGCTTTGTAGTACATCTATATCGTCCCCTATTAAATCTTGATCATCCGCGTAAACAAACAGGTGATTCAAACCATTCAATTATAGTTAGTTTTTGTTCCCTTTAATTTTTAAAATCGCATATTCGACGCAAAGTTAAACAGTAGTGGTGACAAGGCATCGCCTTGTCTCAATACGTTGCGAATCTTGAAACTATCTGACATATTATTACCTATCCGTACTCTGCTTGTGCGGTCGTTGAGACACATCTTCACTAGTTGAGCCATTTCTTTTCGGAATTCCAGTATCAGGATACTGTATAACTTTTCCCTTTTGATAGAATCATATGCTTTCTTAAAATAAATGAATAGCTGATGAACCGTTCCATTGTATTCCCATTTCTTCTCCAAAAAAATTCTCAAGGTGAAAATCTGGTCCAACGTGGATCTGTTTCTTCTAAATCCACATTGGTGATCTCCAATTATTTCATCTACTTATACACTTAGGCGTGTTAACAGAATATTATTTAATACCTTGTAATAGGTTAGAAGTAACGAGATTCCGCGGTAATTATTACAGTGCGATGTACCGGCTTTTTTGTAAATCGGAACTATTATTGATGTTTTCCATTCCTTTGGAAGATCCTCCTTTCTCCATATAGCACTTATCAATTTATGTAGTTCCTTGATTAGTACTGTTCCTCCCGCTTTAAGTAATTTCGCTGGAATATTGTCTATGCCTGGTGATTTGAAGTTCTTCAATTTCTTTACCGCCATTTCGGTCTCGTTCTCACTAGGTTCGGGAATCCACGGTTCTGCGGTATGGTTTTCAAATTCCTCTGTTTGTTCCTCGTTGTGTACATTAAGAAGTTTGTCGAAATAACTTTTCCACACATCAACAATTTAATCGGATCAGCCTGAAGATCTCCATGTTCATTTCTAATCATTCCTAGCCTCGGCTGGTTAACTTTTCTTAACGAGTTTACCCCTTTGTATAGATCTCGTGTGTTATTTGTCTTCCCGTTTTCCTCCATCTCCTCAATCCTCTGCGTCAGATATCCTTGCTTTTTGTTTCTGAACCCTAGTGTGGCGTTTCGTTTCGCATTACTGCAGTGGTTTGTATTTGCTTCGCTTTTATTACTTAGCCATCGTTGCCTTGCTTGTTTTCCTTCCTCATGAAGCTTAAGGCATTCTTCAACAAACCAAGGTTTGTTTTTCTGTTGTTTCTTCTCACCTACGCGTTCCCTCACTGCGCTCTTAATTGTTTCACGAATAGCCTCCCACATCTTACTTACATCAATTTCATTATCAATATCATCATTATTATTACTAGAGTCGGGTAGGATTTCGAACCTGTTTGAGAGTTCAAGTTTGTAATCTGCTTTAATGCTCGCATTATTTAATCGTTTCACTTCGAATTGCAGTTGTTTTCACCCCTTTCTCTGTTCGCGATGCATAACTTTTCCCTTACCTTTGTGATCACTTATTGATGTTCGGTGTCAACTTCCGCTCCTTCTACGACCTAACATCTATTATGTTGGTGTATCTTTGTCTTTCTACTAATACATGATCGATCTGGTTGAGAGTTTTGTCGCCCGGAGATACCCATGTGTATTTGTGTATGTCTTTGTGTTCAAAGTACGTGCTCTTTATCAGTAGGTTTTTCGAAATCGAGAAAGTTAACAGTCTTTTTCCATTGTTGTTGGTCTTTTCTTGAAGGCTGTATTTGCATATAGCCTCTTTCTTTCCTTCTTCATAGCTTCTTTCCTCCCTACCTTTGCATGGAAATCACCCAAAACAATTTTCGAATTATACTTCGGAAATCGGTCAAACAGCCTTTCTAGCTCATCGTAGAATATATCTTTTTCGTTACCAGTAGCCACCTCGGTCGGAGCATAGACGTTTAATAAAACTGTTTTGCCCCAACGAGTTCGTATCGTAACGTACGATAGTCTTTCGTTTAAGAACTCTATATTCTGAACCACCTGAAGGATACTGTCTTTAATGAGGAATTTTGTTCCGAAATCGTGAGACTGTGTTTCCCCGTAGTAGAAAGTGTATTTGCCCTGTGGGATGCTATCTTGACCCTCCCACCGAACTTCTTGTATCGCTAATATGTCTAGCTCGTACTTCTCGGTCTCGCGTACCGCCACCTGAAGAACACCCGTTTTGTATAACGTTCGTAGGTTCCACGTTCCTATTCTAAGGTCATTTTAATCCTGTTCTTGGATCCCCCTGAAGCAGTACCAGCCCGAATATCCAAATGAGGGAGTAGTTTACCTCCGGAATATTCTACCCCAGGAGAATCCATGAACCATCTGTTACTATTTCTAGACATGTTTTAGCGGTGTTGAGTTGTTAGCTCTACGACCTCGCAGTAAAGGTAGACACTCGCCCTCTGTCCATCTCTGAGCCTTGCCGATGTCATTCATCTTCAGCCTCAGAGTGGTAATTGTGATGCTGCTTCCCCTCACCATGATATTTTTGTTCGGGGTTATCTTCCCCTAGCCTTTGTAGATCCCTTTACTAACTGCAAGGCACCAGTACTGGTTTTGGTCCGCACCCGAATTTCCGGAACCCACTATATCTGGTCGGCATTCTCCTATCCGCCACCTGGTGAGGCGCCTGGTGGGAGACCAGTAACTCCAACCCGGGACTGTAAAATACTACCCATACTAAACAGAAATGATTAACCGAAAACATTTTGAAAAAAAATGTCTAATTCATTTTATCAGTTTTGTATCACTTTCTAATTCACTAGTGCAATTTAAGTTACGGATGATTTTTAATAAGTACTTTTTGGAACTTAAAATAGATCAAATAACGCTAGTCACTCACGGTCAACATTACGAATTATAATCTTATCGGATAAGTACTGTCGTATGTGCGATGACCGCTGCTATGACACCATCTGATGAGAGAATACTGAAGCAGACGGCACGTGCCATAGCTAAGTCATATATGGCACTTGTTTGTGCAGCACTGTGTAGAAAGGAAGGTCTACTCCACTTGTTGGAAGTGTGGCTTGCGTTTGATCATGGCAGTTTCGGAGGATTACATACGGCATGCCATGTTGTATGAATTTCACCAGGGACATCCAGCCAACGCAGCTGCACGAAATATCAATGTCCTATATGGTCAGGATGTTGTGGATGTGCGAAAGTGCCAAAAGCGGTTCCAGATGTTTCGGTCTGGGGTCACCACCCTCACCCATAAGCCACAAGAAGGGAGATCTGTGTAGCTGGACAACGATGCCCTGAGAGCAGCGGTAGAGCCAAATCCAATACAAACTGTTGAAAAAGTGTAGCGAACTCCGTGTCACCAATTCCACCGTTCATCGTTATCTGCGTCACCTTGGGTGCATGTCGAAACTCGGAAAATGGATAATTCCGTGCATTAACACTTCAACAGAAGCAGCAGCGAGTTGACATCTGCAATTCCCTGCTCACCCGATACAGACGTGAGCCATTGCTGGACAGAATGGTGACAGGGGATGAAAAGTGAGTCCTCTGCCATAACATTACACGCAAACGGCAGTGGACACTTAAAGGGGGGCGCAGAAACTGTGCCAAAACAGGATCTCCATCCCTGCAAAGTGATGTTGAGTGTTTGGTTGGATATCCGTAGAATAATCCATTTTGAGCTCTTGCCACGTAATCAGACCATCAATGCAAATATCTATTGTCAGCAGCTTAAACGCCTATGGAGTGCATTGTTGGAGAAACGTCCTGATCTGATTAATTGCAAGGGTGTACTTATCCACGGTGAAAACGCGCGCTCACACACGGCAAGAAGTACCTGTGTTAAGATCGAGGAATGTGGCTGGGAGAAACTTCCCTACACGGCGTTTTCACCAGATCTTGCACCAATAGTCTTTTTCGCAGCATGCAACCATCTTTCCGGAAAAACACTGTAAAATAAAGATGACGTGCACGAACAGTGACTCAGTTCTTTGCCTCCAAAACCGGTGACTTGTTTCAGTGGGGGATTCAACAACTGGTTGACAGGTAACAGGGTGTTTTTATGGGATAGGCTGATAGAATTATGAATCAGTTACTCTAGGCATTTTAAACTTTACTGTTAGCACGTCGTAGCTCTAGGGGGGCTACAGTGGCTCAGTTGGTAGAGCGCTCACCTCTGGTGCTGGAGGTCGTCGGATCAATCCCAGCTCATGCCATGTGAGCTTTGTGGTGGACAAATACCATGTGCGTGGGTTTTCTCGAGGTACTCCCGTTTCCTACCACTTTCTTCATTCCACCAATTCATTCCATCATCATCGATACGGCCTGAGCCATAGTTGCCTAAAGCCTTAAAATAAATTCAAATTCGTAGCTCTATGGTGCTTCCCTTTAGATAAATGCACCATTATCTCTGGATTGTTTACTTTGGAATGATCTGAATTCACTCTATAGCCATCCATTGGGCTCTGACTTCGATTGAGGACAATAAATATCAAATTTTATCCTCTAACAAATACATTTAAAGGGATTAAATTAGATTCTAATGAAAACGTTTCCAGCAGCAGTAATGTCTGTTGTTCGTAAGCCTCAAAAGCCGTCTTGTAGATACTATACATTACATAATAAATACTATTAATTACACAAATCGTACGCAGATCTCGCGCTTGAGTGGTTAACTTCCCGGAGTAAGTTCCACCGAGTGAGGGACGGGGTGGTACATTAGCAGCATGTGGTATATTTACATTAAGAATGGTACCTATGGATAAAACTTGTCTCAAGTAACAAGGATGACATCCCTGACGATCGGTATTTCATGGAAACTATTGTCTTAGTTATCGCCATGAAACTATTGTCTTACTTATCGCCACTACGTTTCCCTGAAATATCAATCGTCGGAGATGTCATCCTTGTTACTTGAGACAAGCTTAATCCATAGGTGCCATTCTTGCTTAAATAAATAAATAATTAAATTAAAATAAATAAATAAACTGAAATCGTTTGTGCAGGTACACTGAAATAATTTTTTCTCTTTAAAATATGTCACATTAAAAAACAATCATTGGAATTCCCTAGAGAAATCACATTCTCTCTGCGTATATATTACGCGATGGCTCTTATCACCTGCTGGTTCTAGATTGAACACAATTCTGCGGCGTTTGTGTTAGCCAGAGGGGACTCCGACAAATGACAAGTCTCATAGTATCCTGTAGTGTTGCATTCGCAGATACAGACATACACATACTGATGGCTCATCTAGTTGGCTGTCTGGTTGTGGCAGGCCAGTGGAGAAAATTAATTGTGAAAATGGCATTTCTTTATCAACCTCTTTTGACACCTCATGTGTTTCAATTACAGAAGGCTGGCTAGAGTATCTGCTTTCTACCAAACCATATCTCCACCCCTCATCTCGTGAAAAACACACATTAAAAGGCAAAATGAGTTGAAAGAGTAAACGTGGAGGAGAGCTCTTCAATTATGATGTTCAAAGTGACTTTTGAAAAAAAAAAGTTGTGTTAATCAAGCTTGCATGCGAGGGATTTTATAACAGAGCATAATATAATATAAGCACACTGCTTTGATTTAAAATTAAAAATATTCTAAGACTTTTATTTTCATATGTATTACAGTGGCGTAGCGTATAATCCGTGATTTGGTCTCTTGCCTCATATAAAATGAATACAGTAAAACAAATCCTATTACTCTTATTTTTTTAAGACCAAAACAATCCAGAAAATACAGTAATTACAATGTTACTTATTTAAGTCTTCGTATATTACATCAGAATGTACCTACGTTATGTGATAACTGTGTTCCAGTTTTATCGAAACCAGAAAATAAACGTTATATCTACACTCTACAGTATTTTTATAAATACATCATAGCATGTATTTGCATCGAAAACAATGCTTTGTTTGAACTCACATGGAGTAAATTGAGGGAATATGTCACAGATTTTCGTCTAGGATCCATTAAGCAGAAATTAAAAGAAACAAACCAACAACGTTTTGCACAAATATATATCAAATATTGATCCTTATTAAAAGAAGTACGTGAAACTATATGTTTAAACGGACATTTCAAAGGGTGCATTGTACCTTACACACCAGTGCAAGTTGCCTTTTCATTTGGGGGAGAGATGCCTAATTTGTAGTTTTACATTATAATTCAGAAATATGACCATAATACCGGTAATCCTCCGAGCAAAAATCTTTGCAAATGTATGTCAAAGTTGGAATCTATTAAGCCAATGTTTCACTGTGTTCTCTGTAAAATTTATTTGGCTACAGTTAAAACATATGGGTGAATATGTAATATTATTTAAATGTTTTCATTTAATAAATACATTTGATTGGCAATCAAGAAACATAGCTGATGGAGACTGGGTTCAAATTTTAAGAAAACTATATTTTTCCAAATCAACGACCAATTGTATTGACCATATTTTGATTCTATTTATATTAGTAGATAACTGTGCTGAAGAAAATTAAATATATACAGTTCAGAGATAGTATATTGTTCAAGTTTATTGTGAAAAAGTAGGGTATAACCAATTTCCACAAAAGCTTCAAACATATATGGGCAAAAGTTTCTCTAGCGGGACACCTTTTAGAGCGTTGTTAAATCGGTGTAAAGAATATTTTGATATGAATGTTGATAATCACCAGAACCTTCAATAGTGCTATTTAACAATAACTCAAAATCTTACAATTTCAGCTCCTTGAAAACGATATGCACTAGATTTCGCCATTTTCTCTCAAAATAAATTAAATAAGGGCAACAATTGTAGCAAATCACGACATGTGATGAATAATAATAACATACAATAAGAAAAATAGTACCACCTATTAAGATAGGAAAACACTTGATTTACGAAGTAATTTCAATGATCAATTTCTCAGTTCACATATTTTCATTATACTTAGTAGTTCAAGGAAGAAATCTATGGTAATGTATGCCTCAGAATTTAACATTGTCAGTGATTTTAAAGGTTTCATGTATCTAAATACTGTTCATCATACATGACTAATACTTTTGATTTTTTAAACGCATTCAATACCTGAAAATTTGAAAACCTATGAAATTGAGTACATTGTGTGTCTCCGCTGGATTGCGTATAACATATGCCATACCATCATGTTACTAAGAACTTGAATTGTTTTGTAATTGACGCCAATGACCGTTAAACCTTTATCCATTTTATTAATTAAATGAAATAAAATTAACGAATAGGCAAGTTGCTTCTAGACTACCCTGGTAAAAACGTCTAGCTATTTTATGGCGGACATTATCCTGCCATTAATTTCAAAGCTCATGGTACGGTAATTTTCAATCTTGTGCAACAGAGTTCATTTGTTGCAACACCACCCAAATAAAATTGTGCGAAATAGAATCGAAAGTCCATTTCAAATCATTGGGTAAGACAGTATATATTCTTAAATCCTATTGAAATTGTTTCACGAGCGTTGACAAACCGCAGGAAGTCATCTTTCTGTTTCTTTCTTTCCCCACAAGGAGTTAGCAATAGTGGATTTCCTGACATAATAAATTTTACGAGAAAATGGAATATAGGTCCTGTGTGCCACTTAGGCTCTTCGCTTTCAATTTCAAGGTGATCATGGACGTGTAGAAAATTATTTCTTTCGATAACTTCAGACTCGGTCACTTTTCAACAACTCCCCGCATCTAAAAATATCATTGATCCATAACCCGCTTACCATATACTTCAGGAGCAGAAAAAATAAACATCTAAATGAATTTGGAACAATTGAACGCCATAAGCTGCTTTCACAATAATATTTCAATATATTTAGTTACAATGGCTAGGTGGTTTATTACAATAAACAAAGAATTGAGTTGAATTTATTAATAGCATTTAAGCAACTCTGACTCAGGGAAAAGAAAGCCGAATATTACATGAGCATCGATCTCGTACAACCATCAAATAATGAAGAAGGTGTGAAATATGTTGATAGTAAAAGATATGCCGATTCGAAATTGTGTATTGTTCTGTTTACGTTAAGTGTGAACTTAGAAGAGAACAAAATACACACGTGTACTATTTTATTCCCACCTACTTTATACCCTATACCTGATGGTTTTTGAATGAACACCATGTCTTCTGAGGCAGGATATCATTAGTCTGATGTTTCCAATAACTTCACGCCATTCTTTATATACTTGCAGCAGTTCTTATCAATCGGATCGTTTCTTCTTCATAACATTTCTCAGCAGTGAAATATTCATGAAGAATTAAAGAAACGGTTGTCTTGAATGTTACAGCAGTTTCTTTGCCTCCCAAACTGGTGATGATACTTTTATCTACATAGTAGTTATGCTGATATTTTTTAAGTAACTTACTAAATTCGGTTGCTCATTAGAGTCAAACCCTTTGAGCTCTTCCAGCAGTTCTTTCGCTGTGATTTGCTCTTCATCGTCCATCTCCAAATAATTCAACACATTCCAAAATAATCCTTCTTCCTTCATTCACTGGTGTCTCTGCTTCACAAGTCTGCTTTCTGGGGCGGTAGACTGATTACCTTCGTGCAAGTATATGGAATATCTTTTCCAGTTCGGAAATTGACGTTACATTGCTAATGTTAGTTAGCGTCCGCTGCACGCACAATTTTCAGTAACTGCTACGCTACTCATTACTTCAGGTTCTGGATTCCAATTATGCTGATGATTGATACAAGTGTGAACGATGCTGTCCCGAAGGTTTTTCGTTCTCACGGAAAATACATCACTGTTTCTAATTCCTCTTTCGTTGTTTTGCATCATGATCACAAAATGAACAGTTAGTTTTCAACTGGAACCTTCCCGACATGGAGCGATGTTTAACTGGAGGTAAAATGGATTTGGTATAATAAGTTTTACACAGTGATAATTAAGAACTAATTCCAACAGAAACACTGCCTTTCAGTTCAAATAATTGTCCAGAAAATATATTTAAAAACTGCCGATGTTGACCGCCTTACAGCAGTTTTGCCATATATCAATTGCGCTGACGCTTAGAAATGAGCTTTTTAAGTGCAGTAGGGACAAGGTATTGAGAACGAAATCAATATCATGTGCTAGTATGTAGGAATTAATCTTACGATAGAATGGCTTGAAAATGCTGAAGAAAAAGCTGTCCAGTAGCTGTATATAGGGCGTAACATCTCGGGGAATATTAGTAGCAAACTCGTTTCCCAAACATCTTATTCGCTTCGCTGGTTAACGGCTATCAGCTCGTATACGAAACCGTTTCAACCAACAAATAACATAAATGGAAGTCGACGGTGGGATTTGAACGCACAACTCCATGCTTCGAAGTCGGCTGTCTTTGCTACACGGCCAGTACAGCAACACATACCCTTGCTTATATTTTTGGACTGCTGGCTGAGGGGTTAAGGTATTGGATAGCTGGCTGGAAGGTACTGCATTCAAATCTCACCCAGGTTTAGTTTCTTTCACTCTGTTTCATCCATATTACTTTATTATTACTTTCCTTTCTTACTACTTATGAATAAATATACCTTTTGTATATTTATACATTTTCATCATTATTGCGTTGTTTTCGTGTACAGAAGATAAAAACTTTATATAAACAAATGGAAATTCTCCTTGAAAAAATATGTCTACATTCCCATTGAAATGGGCTTTTATAAATCCGATCGTTTTCGAACAGAAATTTCTCATCTTTTCTCCGATTAAAATTCACTCGAAAAGAGTGTTTCCTCTTTCCGCTCAAATCGAGCGGATTTTCCTTCTTTTGATTTGGTGTGTAAACACGTGTTAGGATTGGATTGGATTGTATTAAATATGGCTAATAATCATTTATGTAAGGAAATTGATCGATCCATTTTAGGTATTGGTAAATGGAAGAAAAAGAAAAGTAATTATTATTATTAAAACAGCTGAGACTAAAATAAATAATTTTTGAAAGATACGAAGGTTCTGGCTAAGTGCTATGTATTGTTTGGTTAACGATGTTTTATAGACAGTAAGAAGTTTATATTCCCGTTACGTGTTCGTTATACTAAATTGAATTTGGTAGACGAGGATCTGTGTTGAAAGTCGGCTATTTTATGTATACGCAGGAATGTTTGGAAACAAGTAAGTTTATGAAATATGTGCATGGAAATGTGATTTTTGTTTGGTAACTGAAATGATACGCTACTGAATGTCATTACGATACAGTAAGTTGCAAATCTGAGTTAACATATCCAGCAAATTGTGCATATTCTGTTTTCGCTAATACATTGTAGCGTTTATCTACATTTTACGTAACTTAATTGGTCTATCGAATTTGGTTGGTGGATACATCGGTAATTGCATGAACTATAGTATGTTCACTTTACAAATGGAAGCTTTTGATTAAAGCCAGTAAACCATTGAATGTAATAGCATGCACACTAGTCTAATCTTTATTGTAGTTGCATGATATGTTATTTTGGGAAGCCCCAACACAAACTAACCTGGTGGAAGCTAACCTAGTTGTGATTACATGGTTATGCTATAGTATGCATAAAGGATTTACACTACGTTGTTGGATTTTTTCTGTTTTATTATCTTCAGTGTTCTTGTGTGTAGCTAGTAAGCTAAATTTATATTTGGATTTCTCGGCAACTCACCTCGTAGTTGAACTCGCGTGTTCTGGTTGTACATTACTGAGTGCAACCCAACCTAATCGAACCTAACTGCTTAATTTTAGTTTAACAACACGAAAAAACGCTTTTCACAATTCTACAAAGTTCTAAAGTGAACATTACTTCATGACTTCAAACTGAGTTTCATTTGTAATCTTGTAGGATTTTTTATCACTGTATTTCTGTGCTTGATAGCCTGTGTTATAATCAGGGATTTTTTTCAGGATTTCCAGTTTGGGGTTAAGTCAAAATTGGGAGGGTGTAAGTGGAGTTTTGCATGCCTTCTATCTATTTTCGATCACAAAATGTTTGAGCTGAGGATTTGGAGGGTGACATAGGTTGTGTCGCAAAATCACTGGTTATGATCTAAAGTATGTAAATATTCATAAAATCAATACAACATAAACAGGCAATTTTGTTCTACATACGAAAAAGTAAAATACCTTATAAGACAAAACACTTACGTGCGACAACAATTATATTGCCTTATTCGCAATCAGCACCCACAAATTAGTAAAGAATAGAGAAACTTGTTCATGTTACGGGAAAATGTTTCAGATGTTGTTTTGTGTAATCGCTGGATCTGGATTGAACTAGTCGGCTGGCCATATTAACTTACATGTTCGCTGGATTCCCTTAATCACATCCCTTAGTAGCTTTTAGTGTTAAAATTGGCAGCGTAACATATTTCTCTGAGCTTGTCATTTTATCCAAGTGTTGGAATACAATTTAAAATATTTATGTAAAAATTGACATTTTTCACTTGTTTTATTCAAAATGAAAGTGTAAAGAAGTGCATGGTAATGGAGCTTGAACCGTCGATCCCAGATTCTACTCTGAAGCTCTCATTTCCATGCGTTATTCCATTATGCCACAGAGGACGCTTAAGACTTTTGCCAGTATTGAATGTTGGTTCCATTTTGAAATTTAAACGAGCATTTTTGTCTTTGTAAACGTAATTTAAAGTTACATTCTGTTATTTCTCTCTTTAGTGGAGTGTGCAGTTTTTTTATAACTTTGGTGGGTGTAATGTTTATTTTTATTTACTGAAGTTCTTTTCTAGTTTTGGAGCTCATGCTTTCGGCCGAATAAGTAAGTTTCAGCAGGAAAGAGGGTCTGTCTCTGTTTGTGTATAGTTTTTTCCAGACACTGCTTGAGCGAACTCTGCACAATGAAAAGGGAGGAAACTATATTTATTTGCTCGCCAGTTAGCCTATATTTTAATGTATGGTGTGTTGCCTATGTTCAGCACCTTGCATTTGAGATACTTTCTTCGTTCACTGTCGTTAATAACATTGAAACTGCCACTCATCTTCATTGCGTAATTTTCTGAGGTTTTAAAAGAACAACAAAAGGGTAACATGTTTTCCCTTCGACATTGCCGATGGTACGTTAATGATATGTGAGGTATATTGCCTGAAGTATTTAATTCTGTAAATATGTAATAACATAGACCTATGGTAATAAAGTTAAATATGTTTTATAGTTTGTAGGCAACTGGGCACGAACCGAAAACCAGGTCATTGATTTATTGGAAGTAAATATTATTGTGGAAATTTAAATGTGAGATTGGTTTCCAACAAGAGTTGTTTCTGTGATTCTGTTACTGAAATATGCAGACAAAGATCAGGTTTCATAGACAGTGCGGAATGTTCGAAATTTGTACATTGATCGGGCGAAGTGCAAGTCCACGCATCATTCCAAAGATCATCTGAGGCTATCAGAGTAAAGTTCGACTTCACTAAGCAGGACAAAGATCAAAACAAAACACAGCAAAACCAAAGTTCACCTAAATTTTGATTGTTGTTCAGGAGACGGGCTCCGCACTGACGGGCGGAGACAAGCTGTGATTGGCTGACCATCAAGACCGCCAAGAGCGGATTTTGAATAAAAACCTGTCATTTGATACCTCTTGGGCTTCACCAGCTCTCCTGCCTGCGGTTTACTGTTGGCGATACTCGGCTTGGTGCTGATAACTAAACTCAACTCTGGCGCCACTTCCTTGAACGGTTTACAAATATCCTACATACAACTTGGAGTGACTGCGTCCAGCTCTGGTCAATACAATGTTCAGGAACTTCGTGTTTCACATCTCAACATCTATAGTATATTTTGTTTGCTCTTCTATCAACTAAAAGTAGGTGTGTTGGAAACCAATTCATTGCATGCTCTATTGACTATGTATTTAAGTAGCTTAATTTGTGGTGTTGTGTAATCCAGGGGTAATTAGTTAAATTTAGTGATTCGCGTTCGTGCCCCGACATATAATCTTAATTCTGCTAATTAGTATTTAAATAGGTTCTATACACAGTCTAATCCCTTTGTTTCCTTTACGTGTTTAATGCTTATCCATTCTTAGAAGTAAGATTATTGTTGGTGTGGTACCTATAAGCTCTATCGTCTTGAGTGCACTCTTGCCCCCAGTATCTCAAATCTGGTGGAGTTTGAGGTAAGTTTAGTTTCGCGAATACCACCTACTAACGTACCTGCATGGTTCTAAGATCTAAAATTTTCAACAAACAAACAATTGTTAAACCCGCCAGGATGTCATTAAAAGTTTTCTATTAAAATACAAAATTTTACACAATTCTGGCACCTCCAACCACGGCCTATAATTGACATGAATGATGGATATTTATCCAGGATCATTCCACGTCAAATCATAAAACACTGGTTGCATCACATTTTAAAAAAGAAAAAAAAATGTACATGAGTTCCTACATGTCTGAGGATATCAGAACAACTTAAAAAATGTTATGCCTTTATTTCTCCCGGAGCGACCATGTTTCTAACATGACGGATGGGGTATTTTGCTCCCGTAGACATGTACGGAAGCCTGAATATCTAAAAGAAATCATAAGAGAGAGACCGGAAACAAAAACCGTTATGTAGCCAGTAAAATGTACCTTTATGATTTGGAATCATCTTTTGTAAAAATACATTTCTTTATTCCGAAAATTAGGTTTCAAAATGAGTAACGAATTGTACAAAGTTGGATTTTTAAACCAATTTTTGGGAGTGAAGAAATTGAATATAAGGTTTTAAATTTTTGTAACATTTACACCTGTATGCTAAAAATCATGGCCCTAAATCATACCCTTTTTCTACGGGGGTTTAAATATGACTTTTTGCAAAAAATGTCAGATTTTGGGCTTATATATCTCAGATGGGTCCTCATGAAAGAAAATGAAATTTGCTACCCAAGAAGCTTTAAATGTGCCCAACACTATGCAGAAATTGCAAATTTTATTTCGAAGTAGTTTGGTCAATGGAAGTGGATTTTCTCCGCCGTCATACTACGTAAATATGGTATCTACACAAAGGCTACATTTTCTTTCTGTGAAGCAGTGAATGTAAGGTTGAACTGATTTTTAATGATTAGACCTACCAACACAGGTTTAATGGTCTGTATACAAAAAATCGTTGAGTTCAATTACATCCCGTTTTTCTTCCGGAGTTCAAACATGCCCTTCGTCAAGAAATGATGGATTTCGGGCTTAAATATATCAGGTGGGTGCTCGTCAATAAACCTCAAATTTGGTGTCAAGTAAGCCTTTTTTGTGCTCAGCTCACAACCAAAATTGCAACTTTTGTTTCTAAGATCAGCGCAAATGAATTATATGTGCATATGTAGCTTCATATTACTACACTACTTGAAAGGCTCATTTTTAACTTTTATGAACTTCATTTTCTTGGCCAAATCACTCGAAAATAAAAAATGTAATTTTTGCTGTGATTTGACCACATTCAAGGCTTCTTCGAGATCAAATTTAAGATTTTTAAATGATGACTGATTTGAGATATTTAAGCCCGATTCTGCTTCTTTTTTTTTGGCAAAGCGCCATGTTTGAACTCCTGTACCAAAAAATGTGATTCAGTTTACGGTTTGTGTATACAATCATTTTGTTGATAGTTCTAAACATCACATAAGAAATGGCAGACAATTCTTTGTGAAGATACCACAGTCACATTTGCATGGTATGGCGAAGAAAATCTGCTTGTACTGATCAAACCATTTCGAAATAAAAGTTGCAATTTGTTGGGCACATAAAAGGCTTCCTTGACAGAAAACTTTTAGTTTCTGTGTGAAATGGCAATTCCAGCTGTATCTGAAATTTAATAAATACGAAAATAAATTTTAGAATATTTCATGAGGCCCCAACTGAGATGGTTAAACCTACATCCAGCTTTTTTCGGCTAAGGGTCATGTTTAAACATTTCTGACACTGTAAAAGTAACTGCACTTCTTGCATACTTTAAATGATTCAGCTTTTTATAATTTAGGGGGCCGGAATATGGCCCACCTTAATTTTGTTTATTTTTTTCATTAAGAAAAACCATTTATTTGTGCAAATCGACTGAACCATCAAGTTGGGAGACTATTTGAACAAACGAAAAAATAATCTGCTTCCTAGAAATGACGTATAAAATGTAATAAATCGAAAACTAAAATGTTACCTGTGGACCATATTGGAAACATGGGATTCCTAATATGGCTCGCTATTGAAAACAAGAGTGTATGGCAAAAGTGATCTGTAATCTTCCTTTATTGTTCATATATGCTACATACTGATAAATATACATTACAAGCATATATAATTTATATGGCATTGCAAAACCAAGAATATTGTATTAATACAAAATGAAAATGTTTGTGAAAAACAAGTGAATATACAAGAAGAAAAAAATATGAATAAACATGAAGTATAACACAAAGAAAGAAGTTTAGAAAGGCATGTCTCACATGAGGGACAAAGCAATGGTCAGTGATCTTTAACGGTAATTCCAACACACTCTTCATGAACGTATTTGCTACACGACACACAAAGGCGTATGTCTGCAACCCTGTCTTCCTGACATAGGTTACAAAACCAAGATTCACAAGAATTGGAACAACTCAGTGCCGGTTCTTCAGGACTATTAGAAGCAAGCTGCTGAAATTCTGGTCGTTTTAAACATGATGGCACTTGCTTTATTTTGGTTTTAATCTTCTTATTCTTTGTATTGCAATTCATAGCTTCCTTATTACTTGGTATTTTCTTCGTTTTAATTACTAAACATTATCATGGTGTTCAGTACAAACATTTAAAATATCCCATTCTTTCATTTTAAAGTTATGACTGCACCTTGCCCAATATGGCTCATCTTGCCTGCGTGCCACGGTGGACCATACTGCACACTATTGACCTCTTTATTTTTGTCTGGCTGCTGCTAGTTACACCATGCAGTGCATTGCGTTACACGCATTTTATGTTCAAGTATGCTCACATAGCTACATTATCCATTCATTATACTGACTAGGTTTTCAACAATAGATACTGAAACGAAACATTACTTGCCTTGCTAAATTAACACCAAAATATTTTCTTGCTCATTATGCCACTTCAACTGAAGCTGCTGCCGCTCATGACACTCGCAAACAACTGAGTCGCGCAAAAATGCTTTCACTTGTCATGAGGATATAGTTTACAGTAACATCTAGTAGCGCCAACGGAAAACTGCAGAGATCTGGAGGTGGACCATATTGGGGACCCGGGCCATAATCGGTACATTTACCTTACTTTTCACCTCTGATTACACTTTGAAAATGTTTTGTACGCATCCTGAACTAAGTTAAAGTTGTTCAATGGGCAGTTTTGATTCTAAGGAAAGAAGTAAAAATGTAAATATTTATAATTATTTTAAGTAATTACCTGAATAAAGAGAACCACATAATACAGACGTTCAGAATAAAATAGAAGAATGAAAGATAATATTACATTTTAAAAAGTACGGAGAATTATTGCATGCTGTTCGTTATGTAATCTAGCTTTAAAGAGAAATTGGGAAGTACTCAATGTGATCAAAAGTAGCCGGACACTTACTAAAACTATTTTCAAACTATCCCGTTTGCAAACTCCTGAACATTTATTATATTTTTTGTCATATATTCCAAGGCGTATTTAAGGCCACAAAGGCATTCTCTTCCACTCAATAATGTGCATACATAATCTATACATGCAGTCAACTTAAAATAATTGAAATAATTAAGAAGAAAGAATAAACACTAAGTTAATTTATATAACAATATAAAGGAGAGACAAAATAATCAAAAGCGGACAAACAGACTCACGTACACCTCCTACCCCACCCACACCCCACACACTCTCACATGTAAACATTTTATAGAAAACACATCCCTGTTCACCATTTATAAGACTAATAAAACATGTGAACGTTTCACCACATGCCTGTATGTAATGAGAGTATTCCATTCTTCTAGAAATGAGGCGGACATGGAATAAGTAATGAGGCGGACATGGAACAAATAATGAGGCGGACATAACTCTATGACTTATGGAAATCGCAATTTCATAGCCACAGTAACAAACCTTCGCCATTGGATTCTATCCTGGGCAACATCAAGCCAGTTTTCATCACGAACACCTACTTCTCGAAGATCTCTTCTAATATTGTTCTCCTTCTGCTTCCATCCGGCCTTCCAACCAGGATAGAATATAGTCTTCGTTTTTCTCTCATCCAAGCTACACGGTCTACCCACTTTAGTCGTCGTGATTTCATTATTTTTACACCTGGTGAACCGTACAATACGTGGAGTTCTTCATTATGCAGTCTCCTCCATTCTCCAGTCATCTCGTCCCATTTCGGCCTGTATATCTTTCTCAGAACCTTATTTTCAAACACACGTAATTTATGTACATCTGTTAGGGTCGTACTCCAACTTTCGCAATCGTAACTATTACCGGCAGAATAACCGTTCTGTATATTTTCAGTTTCAACTTCATTGATATTAATCGCGATCAAGTTTTTGGACCGAATAGAAACATGCGTTGTCTTAAGAGACTTTTTATTTCTTCTGTGACATCATTTTTGCTTGTTACGTATGCTCTAAAGTATTTAGATTTGTTTACTTTTCCTATGAACTCATCCTTAATTATTATGTTTTTATTTGCATCGTTCCCTGTGTTTCGGCTTGTTATCATGTATTTTGTTTACCTGTAGACCTATCTCATCGCTAGCTTCTACTAAGACATCGGTGTAGCTTTGTAGTGCATCTATATCTTCCACTCTGAAATCTAGATCAGCCGCGTATACGAACAGTTGATTCAAACCATTCAATGATAGTCCTTTTGTCACCCTTAGTTTTTAAAATCGCATATTCTAACGCAAAGTTAAACAGTAGTGGTGATAAGGCATCACCTTGTTTCAATCCGTTGCGAATATCTAAACTAAATGACATATTATTACCTATCCGTACTGTGCTTATGGGTTCCCTCAGACACAACTTCACAAGTTAACCCAGTTTTTTTTTTTTCGGAATTCCAGATCGTATCATAACACTGTATAACTTTTTCCTTTTGATAGATGCATATGCTCCCTTAAAATCAATGAATAGCTGGTGAACCTTTCCATTGTATTCAACTTTCTTCAACAAATTTTGTCTCAAGGCGAAAATCTGGTCCAACGTGGATCTGTTATTTCTAAATCCACATTGGTGATCTCCAATTATTTCATCTACGTATACTCTTAGGCTAGTTAGCAGTATATTACTCAATGCTTTGTAACATGTTGGTACTAACGAGATTCCACACGAATTATTACAGTCCGACTTCTCACCTTTTTGCAGATCAGAACTATTATTGTTTTTTTTTTTCATTCCTTTGGAAGCTCCTCCTTCCTACATATAGCAGTTATCAGTTTATGTAGTTCCTTTATTAGTGCCGTTCCGTCTACAAATTCCTACTATAATTAATTCGGCTGGAATATTGTCTATTCCTGGTGATTTGATTTTTTTTTTTCAATTTCTTTTCCGATATCTCGATCTCGCTAAGTTCGGAAATCCACGGTTCTGCGGTATGGATTTCAATTTCTCTGTTTGTTCCCCGTTGTGTACATTAAGAAGTTTGTCGAAATAACTTTTCCACACATCAACAATTTTAGTCAAATTAGCCTGAAGATCTCCACATTCATTTCTAATCAACCCTAACCTCGGCTGGTAACCTTTTCTTAGCGAGTTTACCCATTTGTATAGATCTTGTATGCTATTTGTCTTGCCGTTTCCTCTATCTCCTCAATCTTCTGCGTCAGATATTCTCGCTTTTTTTTTCTGAACTCGAGTGTGGCGTTTCGTTTCGCGTTACTGTAGTGGTTGGTATTTGCTTCGTTTTTATTACTTAGCCATCGTTGCCTTGCTTGTTTTCGTTCCTCTTGAAGCTTTGTTTTTCTGTTGTTTCTTCTCACCTACACTTTCCTTCACTGCACCCTTAACTATTTCACGAATTGTCCTCCACATCTTACATCAGTTTCATTATTAATATCATCTTCATTATTATTACTAGAGTCGGCTAAGATTTCGAACCTATTTGAACGTTGGAGTTGGTAATCTGCTTTTATGCTCGGATTATGCAATCGTTTAACTTCAAATTTCAGCTGTTTCGATCCCTTGATTTCTCTGTTCGCGATGTATCACTTTTGTGATCACTTATTGATGGTCTTTCTTACTTTCCGCTCCTCTGTACGACCTAACATCCATTATGTTGATATGTCTTCGTCTATCTACTAATATGTGATCGGTCTGGTTGAGAGTTTTGCCGTCCGGAGATACCCATGTGTATTTGTGTATATTTTTGTGTTCAAAGTACGTAAACTTTACCAGAAGGTTTTTTCGAAATCGCGAAAGTTATCAGTCTTTCTCCATCGTTGTTGGTCTTTTCGTGAAGGCTGCATTTACCTATTGTTGGTCTATATATTGCCTCCCTAACTACGTTTGCGTTGAAATCACCCAACACAATTTTCGAATTCTACTTCGGTACGATTACCGAACAGCCTTTCTTCAAACAGACATCTTGAAAATCACTTATCTCCGTAACGGTCTCGTTCTCTTGTTACTTCTTCTCAATGAACAGCGCACACTCAACCTGCATTTATAAAGTACTTGACATCTTTGTGAAGAGGTATTCCGGAACTCCTCATTTTGAAATGAAAATAGGACGTCAAAATCGAATACTTAGAGAATGTTTGTAGAGAGGCACATTTTCTTGCTAGTTTTGAGAGTTCTTAGTTGACTTGCAAACCTCTTTTTCTAACTGACCAGCGATCTTTAGAAGAGACTCATGTCATGTGGACTTTGTGGTGGACAAACACCATGTGCATGGGTTTCCTCGAGGTCCTCTCATTTCCCTGAACTTTCTTTAATCCACCCATTTATCCATCATTATCCATCCTGAGCCAAATGTTACCTAAAGACCTTAAGAATTAAGTTCTAACTCTAATTAAAAAAAATGCCTTTCGGTAGGCCTACAGGCTGAGGTAGATTTCGAAGTTTCGCTGGGAGCCGGGGCTCGCCCCCCAACTTCAGTGCTTTTGAGAGGATGCGCCTCCTTTATCTTAACCAAAATCTCCCTGCAGCACTACACCACCACGGAGTACATCTTCACCCTCCCACGGTTGGCTGCGCCCCCAAAGGGAAGATTTGCCCCATTTATTGTAACCTACTCTTGGTCATACACCTTCATTGAAAATTTCGTTTCTCTACCTTCAATGATTTCGAAATTGGGATTTTGGGGCGGCCATTTTGGATCCAAGTTGACGACTTTTTGAAAGTTTTCTTATTTTGTCGTGACCTACTTGTGATAGTACAACTTCAAGTAAAATTTCATTTATGAAGCTCAAACGGTGTGCAAAATGGGATTTTGGGCGGTCATTTTGGATCCAAGATGGCGACTTTTCCCAAATGTTGTGATATTTCCCTAAGCTACTCGTCATAATGCACCTTTATGCCAAATTTCGTATCTCTAGCTCAAACGGTGTGAAAAATGGATTTTAGGTCCGCCATTTTGGATCCAAGATGGCGTCTTTGAACTCATTAAATAACATTTTTATAATCAAAAACTGATGTTGTACCTTTATGCCAAATTTGATTTCAATAGCCCCAGCGGTTTAGGCTGTGTATTCTATAGAACAATGGGTTCGGCGGCCATTTTGGATCCAAGATGGCGACCGATTTTGCTCATTAACGAACTTAACCAAGCTATTAAACCTAGAAACAACATATAAAAATTTGGTTCAAATATCTTCAAAATTATGGCCGCTAGCGTGTTAATATATAAATATATATAAATATACACTTTCATATCGTACCGATCTCAATAGGTATATTTTCTTCGAAATCTACCTAAAAAATAGACAAGTACTTGACTAAGTTTCTTTAGCACCGCCTCTTTAAAAATTTAGTACTAAATTTTCCAAAAAAAAATTAGATTTTTACTTGTATCTCGAGTATAATGAATTTCTTTTCGTACTCTTGCTTTAAATATGCATTCATGTACGGATGTTTTATTTCAACCGTACGTACTGTGAGAGAAAAAAAGCAATACGTCGCTGGGAGAGAGAAGAAATCTCTATACGCAGCAAAATTAATTCAACGGCTGGCCAACGGGTCTAACAAAGGCTCGCTCGCGATTGCTTGTTATCCAAGCTGGTGAGACTCGTCATCTAATAACGGCCTGCTTTATCACCTCGTAACTCCAAAACAAATAACTCGCTAACATGGAGCCTATATTGTTTTCGCAGGTCATGCATATGAAAATCATAATATATTTTGCCCTTTTTTACTCCTCTTTCGCATGAAAATTTTACGATCAAGTGTAGAGCAGCACTTTCTTTTATTAAATTCAGCTTCTCTTTTACAATCCACTTGTCATTTTCGTCTCCCAAAAACAAAACAAAAAATATAATTGGAAGCTCACTTAGCCTCTCTCATTAATTAATTAGTCTTTATTGTGTTTAACATGCAAAATGATTGGCCATTTTAGACGTAGCAAGCTCTAGAATATGCTTTGCCTTTATTTAGACTCACATGTATGAACAAAGCAAAGTCAGATATAATTCAAGTTTTATGCGAAACGTGAATGTTCTGCCGTGGGAATGAAAGCTCAATCATAAAGCAAGAAATAAATGAAACATGCAGAAACGAGTGAGATTCATTATACGTGCGTGAGTGAGTGAGTCTGACAAGATAATCTTATTGGATTTTCCTTCTACTTGTTTGAATTTGATTGTTTTATTTATGGCCTTTAGCGTCTAGGAGGAGGAGAAAGGATTCGGGAAGGTATCGACCAGGGCCTATATTGAAAGTACCATCCGGCAATTGCCTGGTGTGATTGAGGAAATACTTGCTGTCTGTCTTTCCCTGTTTATTTTAACATATATTTTTGGTCTGTATTGATATCTTCGTCTAAACACCTGTCTTGTGTCTGAGAAATGACATTCTCGGCGGCCACAACTTCAACGGGAGAGGAGAAAAAGAACGATTAAAACGTTCTATTTTAGGAACTGCTATACATTAGGTTCATGTTCATTTTCCTAGCGTTTTTTCTTTGTGGTATTTTTTATTTGATATATTTGAGATGCAAGGAAGATACAAACTAATCAGTAATATATTGTGCTGTATTATCTTTGACTGTCTGCGAGTGCTGGGGTGATATTTTGACACCACTGTTGTAGAAATCTCCTGGATTGGAGTTAAATAAATCATCAATTGTAGTTTGGAGTGAATTTTCTTTATCAAAGGATTCTCATTGGATCATGTTGGATAGAGGACGGAAAAGATGGAAATCGGGGTAACAAGAGGGATGTGGACGAAAATATCAACTGTTTTTGTCATGTTAGTAAGTGCAGGTGTGCATTATCGTGTTGCACCAACAATGTTGAAGCTGTCATTTCTCTTGAATTATGGTCGCAATGCTGGTGCGTTGATGTCAATAAAAGTCAGTAGTTACGCAGTGATTGTTACATTTCTGGGAATCATTCCTCAGCACATGGCGCCATCCTTCTCCCAACATACGCTTAAAATAGCCTTCTGTCGATGGACACTAGCATTTGCACGGGAAGTTCCTTTCTTTTTAGAGTTCAACCATTCTTCCCTTTTTCGATGTTGACGTAAGATCACCATCTCTCCAGTAACAGTCCTGGACATGAATACTTGGTACTTGTGTCGAGAAAGCAAAGAAGCACAAATGGCCACGCGCTGATTTCTGTAGATTTTACTTAAAGCGTGCGGTATCCATACACTCAATCTCTGAACCTTGTTAGGAAAAACAGAAAAAAAAAATTTCTTTGTCAGAAGGGCTGAGTTAGACAACTTCACTTTTCAAATATAATTAATTCGTAATCTACAATTAAAAAATAATGACTCTCTTCTCTTTGCGAGAACTATAAGTGGGAGGATTCAAATATATCTCAAACAAACAATAACTGAATACGATTATTAGTATAGTATATATTAAGGATAAAAAGAACAAAAAATAACTACTGAGTACAGAGATATTTAACAAAGGACTGTACTCTACATTAGATCTATTGATGAAATCACCAGGTAGCTCTGACTAACTAATTAAACAAATATTGTCATTCTTCAGCGTTTCTTCGTCTGGCAATTTGGGAAATACTTATGGGATCAAATTACTTTCAGAACTGTTTTAAAAAAATCATAACCTCATAGCTTTTTCGTGTTGAAACTGGCAAACAAAATATCAATTAAAATATACTGGATTACTATCTGAAATAGGCTGCACGTTTTTATTTACGAGAATTCGATCATTCAATCTTTAAAAATTATATAGTGATTTTGACTATAGTACTATCTAGGGTTCGGGTAGTTTCAGGGCGTCGGCTAATCTAGAAATGGTCTGTTTCATTTAGAAAAGAGTGCTAAATCAATCTACAATTCCGTGGAATTACGGGGAAATACAATAAATCTGCTTCGAACCAAGGACCTTGTCAATCTAATGTGTACAATGACCGCAGTGGTTCTCTTAATTTCTTTATATGAATAACCATCATAACAGACGAACTTCCTTCGTCAGGCAAGAGGTCCTCATCCCGTAATTCTCAAAAGAAAAGCATCTTTACCCTCTACTGGTTTCCATTTCTAGACCCATTACTAAACCTTCACTACATCCCCTTACACCTTTGGTAGGAACTCTATGCCCTTCATTAATTATAACTCATAGAACCAAAAGATCCAAAGTCTACTGCTACTTGATCAACCGATCTACTCCGTAGCCTCTAATCTCACAGAAATTGTATAACCAGTTACCTACACCAGCATCTCTAACCCCACAGAAATTAATATTTCATTTATCTACATCCAGCTACATTCTATACCGTTACAATTATCCCATGCAGCATTTAATTCCCTTAATCCAAATTACACCATCATTTGCCATATCTTAAAATTCCACCTTAAATCATTTCTATTACAAGACAACCAGCATATGCATTCCCTTCAAATAATAAACAAAATTCTCTAAAAAAAAAAATCTACTCCCAATAAGCCCGTTCCATTAACCCCCTACTCTACTTTTTTCCAAAAAGCCATAGAAAAAAAAAAGATTCTAAGAATCCACTAACACATGCTTAATATTACTCTACGACATCCAAGCCGGTAAAGACAGAAAATAATCTACAAGAACCATCAAATATGTTTACCATATTTAGTATAAATTAATTTCCCACAAAATCACAATAAAAACTCATGCATTAAGCCAATATATCAAGCCATACAGATACATAAAAAACACATTAAACAATATCCCAGAATTTCCAAAAAAAAAAGTTATGAATACACTGTGTGATACAGTTATTGGTTTCACTCGTCTAGCCACGTGTTATGCATCTCTCTCTTTGATGAAAAATATAGTGACAAGTTATCCAAATCAATCCGTAAGAATTTGTTTACGTAATTATTTGCCACTTCCGAGATCAAATCGTCTATTCTTGTTTCTGAATATTTACTTACTTGGATCTCGCCAATCCATCTCAATTCGCTTGAAGCATCAATTTTAACTTCAAGGCGGAGGCGAAATCTACTGCATGTTGACTTGCAAGAGCTCTCCGCTACTGCATGTTACCTCTTACTCAATCTGCCGCCGACTGCTATTCTTGCGTAATTTCTTTGCGTAAGAAGCGCGAACTGAAAGAGAAAGCGCAGCCTATTCCTGATTGGTTCTTTTGAAACCGACCTAAAAAAGAGTCAAGTTAAAGAAGCTTCGAGAAAGAATAGCGCTTCAACCTACCTCCTACAAAACCAAAAGAAAATTTTTCTTATTTCCGTGCAG
The DNA here is from genome assembly GCA_022664845.1 of Lepisma saccharinum. Classification (NCBI taxonomy): domain Eukaryota; kingdom Metazoa; phylum Arthropoda; class Insecta; order Zygentoma; family Lepismatidae; genus Lepisma; species Lepisma saccharinum. The sequence goes on from JAGDQP010000774.1 coordinate 106,924, forward strand.
GCCAAACCATCACTCTTTTCATATTTTCATGATTCGAAAAAATAATACTAAAAATGCATTCCTAATTACATTATCGACAACTATAGTTTCCTGTCGGATCGAAATCATTCTATTTTTCTATACCATCATTATCATTATATTATATCTCATTTCATTTAATTCACCAATACAATAAACTAGTGATGAGCACAAGAGTATTGCATGCAAGACCAAGACCAAGACCATACATACCTGCAAGACTCGCGCAAGACCAAGACCAATCTGCAAGAGTCTTGCACACGCACTATTTTAATATTTTTAGAACGTGGAAAGGAAGGACAAATCATTATATCCTTCACTTGAATTTCTTTGGCTTCTGTGAAAATACCGCTGGAGTGAAGGTGTTCCCAGTTGTGCAAGCCGTGTGAGTGGATCTGAGAATCACACCGCTGTTACTGTGGAATAAACGTCCTTTCTGATTCGATTGTTGATATTTTCTGTCCAGTTCTGTCGCTCAGTGCAAGAAAGCAATACCCACATATTTGTAAAAAAAAATAAATATATAATGCTACAAACGTAACCCTTAATCTATCACCCCCTGAAACCATGAATATTGTTTAAGTAATTACAATCTAGTGGGCCCGACCATAAGGATATAGATATCCTTAAGAGTTTTCTGTCACATTTATTTTATCGGAAAAGCTTCAGAGTGGGTTATTGGATTCATGCACATAACCACAGAGTTGTTATTACTTGTTCTCAAATTTCATGTGTCATCCTAATCGAAGTCTCTTTCACCCACCCACCCTCCACACAGAGAGAGAGAGAGAGAGAGAAAGAAATTAGTAATTGGTGCCGTGTTACGATGCATTTACATGTTCCGAAACAATGTGGATTTCTTATCGCGGAGTCGCCAAAGAAATTAAACACCATTTTGCAGGTTGTAAATTCTACTGTATAAAGAAGCTGTTGTAATTCTACTGCAAATTCATAGATTGTTATTTTTTAAATAAATATACAAGGTGTATCTTAAGTTTATTTACAACACTTGGAGGTTGATTAATGGCATGAAAACAGACATACGACAAAATGCCGAAAAAGACTTCTATTCATAAATATGGGCGATTGGAAGTATGGAAAACTGAAGTGTGAGCCCCACATTTCGAAAGTATTCCTCGCAGGGCTGATGGGGCATTCGATCGTAAACTAACTAAATACGCAATTTGCGTCCTTGTGCAGTGCAAGGGAGGCACGAGGGATTCTTCAAAGGAAGCCGTGGAAACTCGAAAATTCCGTAAAACAAATTTACTTCCTCTGGTGAATCCTTATGCATCTATAGCACAAAATCATAAGTTCTACATTTGCGTATACGTTTATTCCAGTTACGATGGACTGCCGCATGAGACCTGCGATAAATATTTTCAATCGCCCATATGTCGGAGCAGAAGCAGGTTTCAACATTTTGTTAAAGCATGTGTTTTCATGCGAGGAATCACCTCCCAGGTATTGAAAAAGAGACGAAGTTTGTAAAGAAATTATGTTTTGTTGGAGGAAATATAATGTTATTAGTGGTAGGCATTGTTATTAGTGCTTGGCATTTAAAACTACAACATTCTTTGCTTTGTGTTCACTCCAGAAAGTCCATAAAAACTATGAAGTTTTAATTTATATATCAACAAAAGCTAAATAATATAAAATACATAGATCTCATGGAATTGCACAAGCCTTCTTTTTGTTTTCTCGATACAACTCTGAAAAATTAATTACGTGATTGCTCTGTACTGTTCTTTAGGATTCTTATGACTTATGTATGTACACTAAACTTACAATAGAAGGAAAAGTTTCTGTTAATGATAATTTCGATAAAGGGCAAAAGGAAGTCTGATGTCCTGGTTTTTTCTGATGTTAGGTTTGTCGTGGTATGATTTATTGATTCAGATAAAGGTGGATTATGGTCAGTTTGGAGTCTGTACAGATTTGTGTAACCAAGTCTTTGTGTTCTAAGCTACTAGTCAATGTTATAAAATGTCTATTGATATGTGTTATGCTACGGAGAATTGAGTCTGAATAAAACAATAGTTTTCGCAGTACACTTGGAAATTTTTTATCACCTCTAGATAAAGTCGGGAGGAATATTACTAGATGTGGACTATAGTTTTGGATGCAACACAAAAGTTACTTTAGAGTAAGCTAGAGGTAATGAACACAGAAAGGCTTCGAAGTCAGCAGGTTACTTTGATACATTTGTTCCACATCAAAGTATTCCTACACAACTCGTAAGTAATTTTACCGAGCGGCCGTAGGTGAGTTGGTAGAGCGCTGGCGTCGCATTCGGAAGGTCCATGAATGGCATCCCGCAACCGGCCATCCTGAGAGGTTTTCTAGAGTTTTCCTCAGTCCCACCAGGCGAATGCTGAGATGGTACCTTAACTCAAGGCCCTGGCCGCTAACTTCCCCATTGCTGTCCCAAGCCTTAGGCCATAGCTGCCTATTAGGTTTAAATAAATTCAAATTTCTAAGTAATTATACTTTCTATCACTCTTCCGCCAGAACTCGCTTGAGCCATGGCTAGTCTCATTATTGTCAATTCTCTTGGTTTGTGGATATGAGTGCCTCTTAGGCGAAAACAACAAGACTAAGTTTTAGTTAAACACAATATCCGTGTATGTTTGGTCTTTCTTTGGAACTTACCTGGAGCACGGAGAATGTACGAATAGTAAATAATTGGAACAGTGTCTAGAAGATGACAGAGAGCACAAATTTATGAATTGTTACAAGGTAAGAACTTCAATGTCTAAGTTATTTTGGCCATCATTTTCGATAACCCATGATTGCATTCTGTCAAATCTTACGAAACATAGTTGTGTGCCTAAAATAAATGTTAGTGAAGTTATTCAAATTAAAGCGAAACTTAACTTCGGTAGTTCTATTCTGTACACTTACATGAAGATAAACAACATTACATTAAAACATATTTCCTTAACTATTGACGTATTAAGGCAGGCACTGATACGCATAGCTTTTACTACTCCCTACATCCGGTGTAAAATTTACGTATGAAACGTATAAACTTCTTAAAAGCAAGACTTGCAAGACTCTTGCAAGCAAGACCACCAAGACCAAGACTGGACGCGCAAGACCAAGACCAGGGATACCGATGCAAGACCAAGACCAAGACCAAGGCCACTACAATAAACTCATATGATGTAATGTAATGAGCCCTGGCGAGTTCATTACAATCTTTCCCATGAAATGCAAATGTGGCACGATGGCTTAAGGTTTTGAGAGTTTCGTGAACCAGTTTGACAAAGCTGACAACAGCGATAGTTCAAGATTTACTGAAAGTGGTAGTTTGTAAAATATTTTCGGATTCCTGTCTGCTAAGGCTTTGTGTACTTTTTGAGTGCCAGCACAAACCAAAAACATGCACACAGTTACTATAATAAACAATGATGGACGTTGATGCAGTTGAAAAGAAATTGAACTCTTTACCTGGGGTACAAATGCAAGAGCTTCAAGACAATTCGGAAATCTATCAAGGAACAATGTCAGGGTAAATTTTGTTAGGTTTAGAAGGGTGAACACGTAAAATTAACGCCGCAAGTATGTGTGATATCCCGTTCTTGATATATGCACAACTTGACCAAAGATAGTTTTCGCAATGCAAAGTGTTATTCAGAGAGTATTGGAGGGCATTTGTGGTGGATAATTTATACTTGCGCTTTGTTGTACATTGCAATTGAAATTCAACCAGAAACGGAAAGTGCATTGGTCTATGAGAACCCAAGCATATGTTTGTGTGAATTTTGAAGAACCTATGTTTGAATTTTGTCTTCATGTTTCATTATTTGTAGCACTTAAAAACTATTTTGTAATTTTAACACTTAAAATCCCGCTCCCTATTTATTAACTCATCACTATTATAAAAAGAAGAACATTACCGTGTTATGTGTCTTTCAATAACAGATCATAACCTTACAAATGCGTGATAATGTACAATGAAATTAACCTAAAATATTTCTTTAATTATTCGCAGTTATAGTACTTACAAATTATAAGCTCATCATTTCATGTCATTTTAAGTTGACTTAACAGATGTTTAGAGGATTATCATTTGTTATTATTTTAGGATTAATTTTTCTTCTTAAGTCAACCTCTCCTCAAATTGCCTTTCAAGCAGTTACGTTGCGAAGTGGTGAAAGGGGGGGGGGTCGATATCAGTGTATCAAGATCTTGGTGCGGTAAGTCGATTCCAAAATCCAAGATAGCGGCAACCCAAAATTTCTTCACTATGCAGGATCATCCAGTTTATATCAAATGTAATGTCTGTGGTTTGTTATGGGTACTGGTAGCAGCTCAAAACTGCCTCATTTCGAAAAATGTTTAAAAAGGAAAAAAAGAACTTCCAAGTCCATGCTCGATCTTCAGAACCTTAAATGGAATAGAACTTTTTTTCTGGATCAACCTGTATGTGGTCACGGCAACGATGCCTTTATTGGATGTTGCGTTAAAAATCTGATAGTAATATACAATTGTTTCTTGTTTGCTCTTGGAGATGTTTAAGATATAAATTAAATGAAAGTTATCAATAACGTATTAATAATACAGTTTTACATTATCAAAATGTGTATATCATGTTTTAAACATATGTAACACGACAGTTTCTTCCAGTTGCAATTAAATATGTTTGTATACTGCTGAAACTGAATAAAACAAGTTCTGATTCTTGACATTTCATATTTGTAATTCTTTGTTTTCTGCAGACATTGTTCTTTTATTGTATCATAGTTTTCAATCTTTTCGTAAACCATATTTTATCACTGTTATTACATTGTGAATCACTGTGACATTTTCATTATTAAGTTTCTAGAACCGTATAAAATGTTCTTCTTTGTTAAATCTTCCACTCTTTGATGTTTTTCCTTGTTTACTGAGAAACATATAGTCCTCTGTTTCAGCATTTCTCCGATGGGGACTATCACCAGAAAGCAATAACCTCGCCTTCTTTATTTTACGCCCGAAATGACAGCGATGTCTCTTTATCCGAAGCATTAACAAGACTTTATGGCGATAGCAAAAACAACGGGAAAAATGGCATTTGGTTACTATGGCAACCTGCAGGAATAGTTACCGTGTTAACTTTTGACACTATCCCTTTACGATTTCCTTACTTTTATTATCTTACCTCCTCAGTAAACAAATGTTCCAAACATGGCTACTAAAAATCAAGTGTATAGAGCACACCAACATACATAGATATGCTTTTACGAAATGTTCACTTATTCATTGAATATTGACTACATGTGTGCAATGGTATCACTATCATCTCTTGAAGGAAAGTTTTATGGATAATCTTAGTCTACACCCCATTTGAAGCTCTAAATAGCAAGCTTAAAAATAATTCAAAACACTAACATTCATACTGAGCCGCCATAGCTCAGTGGTAGAGCATTGGGGTAGCTTTCACGAGGCCGTGGGTTCAATCCCACCGGCCAACGATCCTGACAGGTTTTTCCAGTCAGGGCTTCTCCACAGTCACACTAGGCAAATACCAGGATGACATCTTCAACATAGGTCCTGACCGACCCCTTCCCGAATCATTTCCCTCCCCTATTCCGACTTGAACCTTAGATGCCTAAAGACCTTAAATACAATTCAACAACTTAAAATCATTTCTTATTGTCAGAATAGTCAACATTCGGGTATAAAAAGAGTTTTGCGCACATCGATTTTGGTTCTTAGTGTGAGAAAGTGCAAGTTACTATATATATATATTCTGAGAGACATTATAAATTATCTGTGTTGTCTGTAAAACTCTTCCACAGTGGAATTATGGAACAGCCACGTAGATAAATACTGCGGGAGTCTAGCAATTATTTAGTCTCTGGTCTAGGATATAGTTTCTATTTAACTCATGTTTGTGGACTAGATAGGCATCCTTTAGTCTAAGCCTGACACATGCCGCTCTTCAGACATGTCACGGCGTCATCATAACTGCTTGTCTGGCCTATAAATATAATTTTAATAAAAGCCTAAATGTTAGTTTTTATTCAACTCACGTAATACATATTTCTCTGACTGTACGTTATCATAGCGGTAGTATATATGGTTCCTGGCCCAATTCAATGCTAATGGTTATATTTAATATCTCTCGAACTACTCTATTAAGCACAGAATTAAACTTACTTAAGTGATTCACAGTAACGTCATCTACATACAACCACACTAAAAAATATTAAAATCCGCTAAGGTATGACGGTAATAAATGGTTTGAAAATTTTCGCAATTTTTCACTTCATCTTGTGAGGCTGACGTCATCACTAATATTTTATGATATTTTAGAGATTTAGAGCTCATTTTTAAAGGAACATAGTGCTGTGACAACTATATTTTATTTCTTGGTCATTCTCGTAGATCTAGACTCTGCAGAAAGCATTCAATTCCGATGCTTTTCCCTCCATGACGTCATAAAATTACGAAATAATGTATTGTTGTGTTAGTGACTTTAGCTCAAAATATTTTGATTGAATATAGTAATGTGATACCAATACTTCGATTCTAGATCATTCCCGTAGATCTAGACCCTGCCGAAAGCATCCAATTCCGCTGTTTCTTCCTGAGTGACGTCATAATATTAAGAAATAATGTACTTTATCATCCATATTATGGTGTTAGTGACTTTTAGCTCAATACTTTTTCATTGGATACAGTGCCGTGACAACTATACTTCAATTCCAGATCATTCTCGTTGATCTAGACCCTGCAGAAGACATGCAATTCCGGTGGTTTTTTTTTTTCGTTACTTCATCAAATTACCAAAATAATATACTGTATTATTGAAGTTACTGGTCTCCCACCAGGCGCCTCACCAGGTGGCGGATAGGGGAATGCCGACCAGATATGGTGGGTATCGGAAACATTCCGGGGCGGACCAAAACCAGTACTGCTGTATTACAGTTAGTAGAGGGAACCAGAAAGGTTAGGGTAAGATAACTCCGAACAAAAATATCAAGGTGAGGGGAAGCAGCATCACCATTACCACTCTGAGGATGAAGATGAATGACATCGGCAAGGCTCAGAGATGGACAGAGGACCACATCTTGAATGTCTACCTTTACTGCGAGGTCATAGAGCTGACAACTCTACACGTCAAGAAATAGTAACAGATAGTTCATGGATTCTCCTGGGGTAAAATATTCCGGAGGTAAACTAGTCCCTCATTCGGATCTCCGGGCTGGGACTGCTTCAGGGGGTTCCAAAAACAGGATTAAGAAATACCTTAGAATAGGAACGTGGAACGTACGAACATTATACCAAACGGGCTCTCTTCAGGTGGTGGTACGCGAGACCGAGAAGTACGAGCTAGACATATAAGCGATACAAGATGTTCGGTGGGAGGGTCAAGATAGCATCCAACAGGGCAAGTACACTTTCTACTACGGGGGAACACAGTCTCACGATTTCGGAACAGGATTCCTCATTAAGAACGGGATCCTTCAGGCGGTTCAGAATATAGAGTTCGTAAACGAAAGACTATCGTACGTTACGATACGTACTCGATGGGGCAACACGGTTTTATTAAACGTCCGATGTGGCTACTGATAACGACAAAGATATATTCAACAATGAGCTAGAAAGGGTGTTTGACCGATTACCGAAGTATCATATAATTCGAGAATGGCGTTGGGTGATTTCAATGCAAAGATAGGGAGGGAAGAAAAATATAGACCTACTATATGCAAATACAGCCATCACGAAAAGACCAACAACAATGGAGAAAGACTGATACTTTCGCGATTTCGAAAAACCTACTGGTAAAGAGCACGTACCTTGAACACAAATACACATGGGTATCTGCGGACGGCAAAACTCTCAACCAGATCGATCACGTATTAGTAGACAGACGAAGGCACACCAACATAATCGATGTTAAGTCGTACAGAGGAGCGGAAGGTGTCACCGATCATCAATTAGTGATCACAAAGGCAAGGGAAAAGTTATGCATCGCGAACAGAGAAAGCAAGGGGTCAAAACAACTGCAATTCTAAGTTAAACGATTAAATAATCCGAGCATAAAAGTAGATTACCAACTCGAACTCTCAAATAGGTTCGAAATTAGCCGACTCGAGCAATAATAATGATGATATTAATAATAAAATAGATGTAAGTAAGATGTTTGAGGCAATTCGTGAAACAATTAAGAGCGCAGCGAAAAATCGTGTAGGTGAAAAGAAACAACAGAAAAACAAACCTTGCTTTGATGAAGAATGCCTTAAGCTTCATGAGGAACGAAAACGAGCAAGGCAACCATGACTAAGTAATAAAACCTAAGCAAATACCAACCACTACAGTAACGCGAAACGAAACGCCATACTCGGGTTCAGAAACAAAAATCGAGAATATTTGATGCAGAAGACTCAGGAGATAGAGGAAAACGGGAAGACAAATAACTTACGAGATCTGTACAAAGGGGAAAACTCGTTAAGAAAAGGTTACGAGCGGAAGTTAGGAATGATTAGAAATGAACGTGAAGATCTTCAGGCGGATCCGACTAAAATTGTCGATGTGTGGAAAAGTTATTTCGACAAACCTCTTAATGTACACAACGGGGAAGAAACAGAGGAATTTGAAATCCATATCGCAGAACCGTGGATTCCCGAACCTAGCAAGATCGAGATCGAAATGTCGGTAAAGAAACTGAAAATTTTCAAATCACCAGGAATAGACAATATTCCAGCCGAATTAATTAAAGCAGGAGGAACGGTACTAATCAAGGAATTACATACGTTGATAAGTGCAATATGGGGAAAGGAGGAGCTCCCAAAGCAATGGAAAACATCAATAATAGTTCCGATATACAAAAAAGGCGATAAATCGAACTGTAATAATTACCGCGGAATCTCGTTACTTCCAACCTGTTACAAGGTATTAAGTAATATTCTATTAACACGCCTGAGTGTATACGTAGATGAAATAATTGGATAACACCAATGTTGATTTAAAAGAAATAGATCCACGTTGGACCAAATTTTTGCCTTGAGACAAATTTTGGAGAAGAAATAGGAATACAGTGGAACGGTTCATCAGCTATTCATTTTTTTAAAAGAAAGTATGTGATTCTATCAAAAGGGAAAAGTTATACAGTATCCTGAGACGATTTGGAATTCCGAAAAGAAATGGTTCAACTAGAGAAGATGTGTCTCAACGACCCCATAAGCAGAATACGGATAGGTAATAATATGTCAGATAGTTTCAAGATTCGCAACGGATTGAAACAAGGCGATACCTTGTCACCACTACTGTTTAACTTTGCTTTAGAATATGCGATTTTAAAAATTAAAGGGGAATAAAAGGGACTATCATTGAATTGTTTGAATCAACTGTTTGTATACGCGGATGACGTAGATTTAATAGATGACGATATAGATGCACTGCAAAGCAACACCGATTACTTAGTAGAAGCGTGCTTTGAGATGGGTCTACAGGTAAACATAGATAAAACAAAATAGATTATAACAATCCGAAACATAGGGAATGATGGAAATTAAAACATAATAATTAGGGTTGAGATCATAGAGAAAGTAAACAAATTTAAATACTTGCGAGCATAAGTAACAAGCAAAATTGAGATCACGGAAGAAATAAAAAGGCGCTTAGTATCGGAGAACGCATGTTTAGATTCATCCAGAAACTTCTAACATCGCGATTGATATCAAGGGAATTGAAATTAAAAATATACAGAACGGTTATTTATTTATTTATTATTCAGTTTCAGATACAGCTTGAGTTGCCATTTTAGACAGAAACAAAATAACAATGCAACAAACTAAATAACTTCACTACAAACTAAATAACTTTACTACAAACTAAATAACATGAAATTAAATTTTAAACAACACATAACACAGCAATTCATATAAAAAAACATAACGATTATACTACACAAGAAGAATAACTCACATATTTGTATTTAGCGTTCGATGGAAAGTGTTTTCAGATCCGAAAATATCAATATTTGAATCAAGGTTATTGTACATAATTACTAGTCTATGGAATAAGGAGCGCTGCAGTATACTTAGCCTAGGCGTGGCACAATGAAGTAGGTTATTATTTCTGGTTATTCGCAACGGAACACGGAAGTAAAATTTAGATATCAACTCTCCAGTTCTAAGATTACCGTTAAGTATCTTGTATAAATACATCAAATCTGCCAGCTTGCGACGAGAAGAGGGTACGTGGAGACCAAGAACGGATAATAACTCTGGTTTGCTTAAGCTACGTACTGATGGTATTCTTCTTTTGACTATAGCAAGAAAGAAGTTCAGAACAGAATCAACATGAGATAGATTTGAAATACTAGCCATGTTCCAAATTGGGGAGCAATATTCAATTTTAGGGGAGATGAAGGTTTTGTAGAACATACTCAATGAATGAAGGTCCTTAATTTCTGTAAATCTATAGAGAAGACCAAGTAAGCGCATAGAACTATTAGTTATAGAAGTCACGTGATCAGCAAATAGAAGTAATTTCGTCAAATACCACTCTAAGGTCCTTTTGAGAAGAAACTTTAGCGATAGGATTATCTTCAATGATATAGGCAGATGGGATTTGATTCCTCTTTAATGAAATAGTAAGAAAAGAAGATTTTGAGGGATTTATTTTCAAGTTCCACGCATCACACCAGTCCAAGAGGTCAGAGATGGAAGTTTGGAGATCAGCAACATCCTGTAATGATCTGATTTCTCGAAATAATTTACAGTCGTCAGCAAAAAGAAGAATTTTGGTTTCAGATGACGAGAGATAAGATGGGAGATCGTCCATATATAGAAGGAAAAGGAGAGGGCCCAAAACACTACCTTGAGGTACACCAGAGAGAACGGGAACAAAATTAGAAGATGATCCAGAAAGAACAACACGTTGTTCACGGCCAGTGAGATAGTCTCGCAATAATGAAAGGAAGTTACCATGGATATTGAATCGGTGAGTTAATTTATAAAGAAGAAGATTGCAATCTATTCTATCGAAAGCCTTATCGGTTATTCTGCCGGTAATACTTTACGGTTGCGAAAGTTGGAGTACAACCCTAGCAGATGAACATAAATTACGTGTGTTTGAAAATAAGGTTTTGAGAAAGATATATGGGCCGAAACGGAACGAGATGACTGGAGAATGGAGGAGACTATAATGAAGAACTCCACGGACTGTACGATTCACCTGATGTAAAAATAATGAAATCGCGACGACCTAATGGTGGGCAGGCCATGTAGTTCGGATGCGGGAAAACGAAGATTATATTCTATCGTGGTTGGAAGGACCGGATGGAAAGAGGCCATTGGAAAGACCGAAACGTCGTTGGGAAGACAATATTAGAAGAGATCTTCGAGAAGTAGGTGTTTGTGATGAAAACTGGCTTGATATTGTCCAGGATAGAATCCAATGGCGAACGTTTGTTACTGCGGCGATGAACTTGCGAGTTCCATAAGCCATAGAGTTAGTTAGTTAGTTAATATACTGTATTATTAATATCATGAATATAATTCTATGACAACTATAGATAAATTTTAAACCATTCTCGTAGATCTAGGCGGTACAGAAATATTCGAATTCCAATTCTTTTAATAGTCGCCGCTCATCAGAATAGCTGTGAGGCCATACAGCCAATTTCTTAAGTAATTATATTTCAATACCTCGTTTTCTACTTGTATTTTCGATGTGGAGTAAACGATATTGCCATGGTTTTAGTACAGCTAACTTGAAATTTTGATCAGGAAAGCGATCGAAAGTGATATCAGACAGATTCCGATCCAAATTTTCAAAATAATGCATAATGTATGTAATCCTATAAAATAACATGAAATAAATTATGACTTGCTCAGAATTCCATTTCAAAGTATCTCACGTCAGAATACAGTGTATCATCATTGTTAAAAGTCTTCACATTTTCGTTAAATTTCATGTGGTGGTTTCAAAGAGCGCTGAGTTCAATTCCGAGACCAAAGCTGTTGAAATAAGAAATCCGGCAGCCCAGAACGTAATAATTGTTAAGAACCGTAAGATTTTCGCGAAATTTCATATGTGGAGATTTCAAGAGCACTGAATTCAGTTCCGAGGCTAAATTTGTTGAGTATTGAGATAAAAGATGATGCCTGCCCGAAACGTCATATTTGTTTTGTTTTTTTTAAATATATGATTTTCGTGAAATTTTATATGGCAGTTTCAAGGGGGCTCAGTTTAATTTCGAAGTTAGAATGGTTGAATTTTTAAATCTAACAAGTAAAACCTATCGATGCTTCAAAGCACTTTTTTGACCAAACCTGATAGAGGAGTAGGGTACATCAGGAAACCACCGGAAAGCATGATTGAAAGTGCTTTCGTCCATAAAGACGGAAGCAGTGACTAAAAGTTTCGTTCATAAGAATAAGCATTTATAGTGTAATCTAAGTAGCAAAATACACGTTTATTTATAAAATGTTTAAAATAATGGAAAACAAATACACATCAATGGCTATTGGGTAAATACGCTATATTTTAGGGGGTGCGTTCGTCATAGTCGCCATCTTGAAGTCGGTCATCTTGAATCTTGCTCGATGTTTTTTAAATAGGAAGAGGGTTATGTAACATCAGTCTAGACTAGAATTTTACCGGAAATACATTGGTGAAGTCAGTTTCACCATTAATTTAGTTTTGAGGGAGATAATGTGAGGTGGCATTAATTAGTACGCATAATTGATTGAAAAATCCAGAAATGCTCTGCTATTTTTTAAACAATGCGAGAAATGAAAACCGGTTCACAAGTAATTAGTATTGGGAATCACCTACATCATTGGATTTTCATTTCATTTCATTGGGTTCCATTATTTAAAACATTTTATAAATAAACGTGGTTTTCCGTAATTTTGCAAATAGCAACATCACTGTGCTCTTTGTTGGAGGAGGTTTCCAGTAGTCTAACTCAAACAAGTTTAACTCGGTCAATTCCATATGGCTGGAAATAATGCTCCATAACAAATACCTACTCATGAACACTCAAGGCCATTACAAAACGCATTTCACTAGACCTGTTCTCTGCAAGACTGACCGACACTGACTGACTTTCACACACTGACACTGCACAATTCTACTTTCTTAACACCACCAGCGGTGTACAGTGCTGGCAACTCTCGGTATACTTTCTTTCGGGCCATACTCTGCATACACACATGTATACCACTAGGTTAGTTTGTTTGGATAAATACTGTTTACTATAACTAAGTTATTTAATACATTAATTTCGGTTGACAAACCTTAATAATAATTCTTTATTGGTCTTGCTAAAATTTCTATTATTACTACAGCATAGATACAATAATAATAATGTTCACTCTCAACTACTGGCATTAAAATCAACAATAGAAGCTATAAGTATTTTAAATCAGCAGTGGTTTACACATATTACACCTCGAAATGGTATCACAGAGAAATGAATAAAACAAAATGATTTCGTCCAGTCGCTTGTTTAATCAATTTTAATTATTAATTATAGCCGAATAAAACCAATTGGGAGAACCTGTTTGAACAAAATGGGGAATTGTATTGAATCTATATAACAATGTATGAATGTCATGTACAAAGGGGATTGGATAATTAATTAACTTTGCATTAGTTAAATTGATTTACTTTGTTATTGACTAATTGCTAAACGAACTTTTGACCGTGCACAGACTATTTGAAAAGTTATAAATTATAGTGGATTTTTTATTTCGCTGTTTCTCCCTTTCTGGTAACAGGACTGAACAGAGAGTGTATTGGAAAACTACTTTTCAATACTTCAACAAGCTAAATATTTTTTGGTGTGTTCATATTGTGACCTCCCTTTCCTCGCGTGAGAATACCTAGTGATTCGAAACATTTAGGAAACGGCAACTCTTGATTCTGTTTCCGTGTAACATTGTCAAATAAATAATTGTTCTGTAGCTCTTAGGATTTTGTGAGAAGTGCATTATTTGAGGATATATGGCAACAATAAATTCAATTTACCAAATATGCGTCTAAAATTAAGATTGAAACTCGTATGTAGCAGAAACGAAGCAAATATCAGACAAATGCTGTTCGATAAATATAATGCATGTTGACCTGTGTTTCGAATCTTGTGTCAGGGTCTGCAGTGCATTTTGGAGTTAGCACTAATTGAACTGAATTAAAATTGTCTTTATTGAAGCAGCCAATGTTCAGCCTATGGTTGTTTTGACAGATAGATCTCGTCAAAATAAGAGGGAAGTACATAGCAGTCGCACAACAGTAAAAGAGAAATTTAAAAATAAGAATAATGGATAATAGCTGCTATTAGTAACAACACGATAATATTAAAATGACATGAAATGTTCAGTAGTAGCAATATACTAGAAATGGAGTAATTAAATGAAATTAAAACATAACACAGCTAAAACGTAATCATCTTTTTCTTGTGTGCAAGCTTTTACTCTATATTGTTGTTAATACGTACTATATTTCCAGTTTTCAAAGCTCAAAGATATTAAATTTTAAATTTCTCCACCAAATATCCTCAACAGTGACTTTCCTAATATCCCTTTTCCCCTGTTTACAAAACTGCGAAAACTAAATAATATTTTTAAAAAATGTTAATGTTTCGGCACTCCTAAAAGTCATTCATCTATTTCATTATTTCATAAAGTAGTATTCCGTAAAGTTTATAGCACAAGCAGGCTCAGAAAAGACAATATTAAGTCATGGGGGTGTAACTGTTAGACTGCTTTCTTTCTTAGAATGAAACTGATCAAACTCTTTATAACTACACCGGAGATGATGACAACCAAGGCAGATCTTAAAAGAACCTCTTGCTTTACCATTCAAGCAAATAACAATAGGCAAATAAAGTAAATTTGAAGACTGCTATTGTTGAACCATTAGCCTGCGTTATCGGACTTCAATCGTTTATACAATAACACTCAAGTATTGTATCCGAATCTGACGCCCTTTTATCCCTAGACGCAAAACTATATTACACAATGACTGTGCAATCCCAAATATAAAATTAAAAGATTGTTTGTGACGGCTTCAAAAGCAAATGAGAATGTATTCTGATCTGAAATCAGTTTCTCTCTACTAGTTTTGCGCTTATTTCGTTGCTAGAACAAACGGGTTAGACTTCCTCACTCAGTATTTTCCTCAGTTGCATTAGGTTGATCTTTAAAATTACAAGATGGTCCGACTTTTTACTCACCAGGCTTGATTTAGTAAACATTATAATTGAACTTCTTAATCAGTTTTTTTCCTCAGTTCAATTTGTCATATGGTAAAACATTGTATTTTACCTCATCCACCTACCTTGGTATTTTACAGTTTACAGGTGATTATGGTAAAACCATAATCACCTTCTTCGGTCAAAGACCATCCGTAATATCTTAGCATAGTGTTTCTAGTGGTCACTCCCAAAATTATCAACATTTATAAGAACATACTCTAGCTTCAACAAATTTCACTACTTAGAAACACTAATGAATTAAAATCAGGTAATCGGGACTCGGCTGGGTTACTAATGACAATCCGCTAGGTTCAAATTTAATCAACTCAAGTCAGTTTCTCTTTAAGTGTTTTGAATCAGGAGCTAGCTTGAATTCTTAGCATAAAGAAGAGAAAATAAGCAAATATAAAGGAGCTACCAAATTTATAATTACCAGATTAAAACTCGGTGTATCACCTGTAATCACTTGTATCTATCAGCACGAATGAAATTGAAGAAGCTAATCCAATAAAAAAGGATCTGCATTTATAGCGTCCGCAGAATATGGATGGTGAAATTAAGCAAAATTCAGGTATATGGTCAGTTTCCAGTGCTGGAATAGCATAAATTCTTTCTGCCAGTGCGGATACATTAATCGAGATCTCAGGTCAATCAGTTTCTGTTTGACTGGTGAGACTTGTCGCTTTAAAATATACGAAATATACAAACTACAAAGCATCGCACATATTGACAATGCTACATTACAATCTGAAGTCAGTTTTCCTCCACATCCTCTACAAAGAGGACAACACAAAATGAGAATTTGTCAGATTAGAATCCGCACATTACATATGATTGCATATTTGGAGACCAAAATGAAATGCTTCTCTCTCTATGTGGCTTGGTTCTGGTATCAGGGGAAATTCTTACAAGACAGAAAATTAAATCAAAACAAATAAAACTACTTAACATTTAAAAATTCCAGATGAAAAGTAACTAAATAACTCATTAAGGTCAAATAAAAAATTATCTTTTATGTACGTGCTTTCATTTCGATGTTAAAGGTTGAGTGCATATACTAGAAAAATACAATAAGTCTGAGCTGTTGACTTAACATACACGTCATTAACTCTCGTCCTACATAAGACTTTTGCACATCTGCATTTTATTAGAACAAACAAATCATTTTAACGGGTATATTCTTCACCTGTCCTCCTATATATTAGCAACAAACTAAATTCGTCACTTTCTCCTCATATTTTTCAACAATTGTAACTATTGGAACGTATTAATAAACGTTGGTTTAAGAGATTTAACCTAAATTATTAGCTCCCATTAGAGTTTACGAGTCTTCGTCGTTTCCAAAAATGACCCGTTGTTGCCTGTGGGCATGTATTAGTCCAACACTTCCTAAGCACCTACCAATATAACATGTCGTATAACCCCTTTATTAGCAGAGGAAAAAGTAGTCCGCAAATTGTCTTGTTTCCTGTCTCAACTTCGAATAATATCGCACAAGCCATTTCTGTATAAATCAGCTTAGACAGTGGTTCCCAATGTACCCAGCTTCTTTCTGGGGAAATCTTATAAGATGTCTGAAAATGTATAAATGGCATACAACGAGTTAGGAATCAGCTTTCACATGGTAAGCTACTAAACCTTTATATCAGTTGTCCTGCATATAAAGCACTTAATACCACCTGGTCATGTCACTCAGGCATTCATTGACATCCTGAAAAGCTAAAGCAAATCAATAATATTTCTTATTTTAATTGAAAATCAGCTAAAAAAGGATATGAGCCATGAGTAGTGAAAAGTTAAGGGGGCAAGTTGTCTCTCTGTCTTCAACGCGATAGAAAAAGCATGCAATGACTTTGAAAATCCAGTCCTGCTTGAGGGATTTTATTTTAAATCCCCCAAGTTGGAGGGGTCAGGAAATCAGAATTTAGGAGACGTGAAAATTTTTACCAAAATCTCATATTTTTGATCGAGGAGCAGGAATCACAGCTCCTCTTTGTGACATGACAATTAACTTACTACAGCTGCATACAAAATCAGAGAGAACATTTTTGTCCTGTAATAACTTGTTATATTGATCCAAAGACAAAGTGAAGGTCATACAGACAAAATCGATACCAATGGGTGTCAGGAAGAGAGAGAGGGAGGGAGGGAGAAAAAAAGAGAGAGTCTTTTCATCGTTTCAAGTATAGATGCTACGTTGTCAAATTTCAGATCAGCAATTTTCCTATATCCTAAAACACTGAATCTAGAGCAAAACCCTCGAATGTTTTGCTCTTTAAGAGTTTCGGAGTTCTCAAAAATATCCATAATGAAGTTTTCAACCATGAACAATGAAAATTATTTATTATTATTATTATTATTGAAAATAATGATGGTTAAGTTACATTGGCATCTGCATTTGCATTTTAGTTAGCTTAAATCAAATGTCGCCTTTATGTTTCTTCAGTGAAATTATATCTATCAACGCACAAGAGATGTCATTGAATCGTTTACTATGTAAAGACGCCTCCTCCCGTCATTAAAGTTGGTTTTACTGTGAAGCTGCTTTACGTGTCCTTCTATCAAACAAAAACGAACACATTGTTTGTATTTATCTTTATATATTCCTACAGCACACATTACATATGAATTTCTAGGTCAGCATAGATCAACCTGTCAGCTGAAGTCCTGATCATGTGAATCTCAGAAAGGGATAATCACTCTAACATAGTGCCTCCTTTTAAAGTTATGTTCACAGAGTCGTTTCTGGGCGATCGACAATTACTTTACAACATAGATTATATTAGCCTTTGTCACGATGTCTTCTGATGTAGGAAACAATCGTCACTGTTTAAAGTTATTCTGATGTAGAAAACAATTGTGAATCCTCATAACAGAAAATAGAGAGAGATTTTAATCAAATTTAGACAGCACTCTCTTCACTTCCTTGCAATATCTCAGGATTGTGAAATAGCAGACAATGTGCAAAAGCTTCGACTGCTACGGGCGCACAACATCGGGAAACAGCCTGCTTTCTTATAGAGCACTAATGCGAAACGAGATTCGTTCGGTGTGAAAATTCTCGAGGCTATTCTTGGCACCGTATTTCAAATCGTTCCAATTGCTGAGCACTTCTACCTTTTCAAAGAAGCCTTCGCTGACACTAGCCTGATTGAGCTCGCGTGCCCCTTGTAAGTTACCTAACAAATCATTGCAGATATTCTCGCGTTGTTCAAGTTTTCTTTGAATTTGTCGAAAACGAATTCATTGCTCATGAACGTCCTTATCCGACAAATTGAATTGAGCGTAGCGAATGAAATTCATGTTCAATTGCTTCTCCACCTCTCTTAGATTCGTTTCCGTGCGAGAAATGAGGAAACCGCTAGATATAACATTACGACTCACAAGTAGCCTTTCTTCTGAATAAATTCAAGTTCTTCTTGAATAGACAACCTGAATTCTTGTTTCACGTAGAAGTTATCGTGTGGCAACACAAACTGGGATTCGTTCAGATAAAAGGAAAGAAAAGTATATGGCAGTATGCCTTGTTGTGGCTTGTAAAATAATGTTCGAGGTTCATTAGGAATTATGACTAGGAAAAGTATATAGGTTTAGTAGTATTGTTTTAGTAGGTTCTGCAGCGTTCCCATAAAAACATTTTCTTCCGGCTCAACTTCGATCTCCCGACATCACTATCGGACACCCAACAATGCAAATTTATTATTGGTTATAACCTCATCTTCCAAAGGTAGGTTTCGGCAATCCTTAGGATCTCATATTTTGAAAGCTGCTTTAGCTAGCTAAACATAATTGTATTTTGACTAGCCTATTTCGCTATGGAACGAATATCATGATCAATTCATACACCAAGTTCCATTAACCTACCTCTACACGGACCCAGATTACCATAATTTAAGTTATAATTTCTTTGTCTAATATGTCAGAAACCGCTGGAGCTAAGACAAACTTTTAAAATTTTCGCCCCTTATAGGCGTTCTAGAATCATTAAAAAAATACAATGCCCAGCATTCAGCCTATTTCCTCAGTGGGGTCAACTTACCATATTTTTGTCAATCTTAAGGATCTCATATCACAAAATATAGTAAGAAAGTAATAGTATTTTCGACCAGTCTTTCTAAAGAATTATGAACCAAAACACCAAGTTTCATTAGCATACCTCCACAGTCTACCAAGTTACACAAACACATACTAACAAACACAGAGAGATCACCAAATGATTCTCGGTTGTTTTAACGAACTGTGCGAGCTTCTCTTACAAAAGCCAACCTCGATTCTTCTTTCTGTCAAAAGTACCTCTGTAACCTGAGAGCGAACTCCTACCGCTCAGCAACAGAAGTGCATCCCGTAGGCAGACTCTAGAATTCTAAGATGTAAAAGAAACAAATTATTACTCAATTCTCTCCTCTTCAGGGGCTTCTGACAAGACAGACAGAACAATCCGATATCTCTCTGACGTTGCCCTAAAGGCAACATTACCTTCCAATATCTGGGGCGCCATCTCTGTCCCCCAAAATTTGGTAATATCTAAATCATTTGACCTTAGACCGTGAAAAAAGGTTGTAAATAGATCGAGGTTGCAAACTTAGTTGCTAGACCGTCACTCAGACAGAGATAGAGAGAGAGAAGGGTCGTTAAGTAGGAGAAAGACAGGGGAAAAGGTTCGACCTCTGCCTGCGTAGCTGAAACCTCAAGCTGTCTGTAGCAGTCAACGCCCCCTTTTATCTGTCCTCTATAAATATTTAGAAAATATTTACTTACTGGGCGACTCTCGTATTTGTGTACAAACCAGATTGAATTCCTCTATCAACCAACTTCGTATTTCGACAGGATTGGGATGGAGTTCTCATTTTTCGGCCAAGTCTTAACTTAATGAAACATAATATAATAGTATGGACAAAACACAGTCATCGACGTAACTATTCAACAATATGCCTAGCAATCTCAATGACTTCATCGACAACCTTCCATTCGAACTTCACTTGCCTCGTTATCAGTTTTGTGGTCCAGGCACGCGTCTTGAAGAACGAATAGCAAGGGGCGATCGTGGAATCAACCGACTTGATGAGGCATGCCGAGAACATGACATCGCATACAAAAACTTCAAAGAACTAGAATATAGGCATAAAGCTGACAAAGAATTAGAGATGAAAGCTTTTAATCGAATGTTTAGCAATGACGTTGGTTTAGGAGAGAAATTGGCCTCTCTTATTGTAGCTTCAGCTATGAAAATAAAAACGAAAATGAGGTGGTGATTCTTCGCTAGCTCAGAATCGAGTTGGTTATAGTCTGAATGGAGTTGCGTGTTCCGATTGTCGAATACGAAAAGAATCACTTCGGTAAAATTGCAAGTAAAATATTGAAATCGCATTTGCCAGTAGAATTCCATAATTACCAGTGTACAGTATACTGCGTCACGTATCCTCGTCATACTTTGAATTTGATGTTACCACACAATGAAATTCTTTCCACTTTGATATGACAGTTTTCGTAGTTGTTCTATTTCATACTGGATTTGACGTCGATGGTCAAAGGAAAATGAAGGAAGTTTGATTACTACAAAGTCAAAACGGAAGGAATCAAATACATCTAGGGAAAACAACCTTAATCTTGATACTGCTAATGGTGATTACATGAAACTATATGAGAGTTATACCTTTTTCAAGGAAGTAGCTCAAGGCAAGACAAACATGTTCTACTTCCCTGAGGAATTCGTTGATAATTGGCCAATGTATGTTTAGAACACCAGCAAGAGGAAGCATGTCACTGTTAGTGAACATATCAGCATTAAACCCATTGTTGACTTTACTGAACCATTCCAGCACACAAATTTGTTACATAATTCTCATTGCCAAACATCCTTTATTTACGATGTCAAGGGCGAATGGGTAACTGAGTAATTTTAAGTTAAACCCTCTGTACTTTTACACTGTTCTTTGCAAGTCAATAAAACATGCAATTTTCTTCTTGTTTTTTACATGATCGATGTATTTCCAAGATATAAAACCACAGTCGGAAGGGTCACAATAGCTACAACTTGGGCGAAAGATGTTTTAAAAAAAAATATTTCCTCAATATAGGCATTCGCGTGGTTGCTAAAGTGACTGAGCTATTATCGAGAGGTTGTTTCTGATATACGAGTGAAGATGTCGAGGTTCACCTACCTCAGAAAATTCCATGATGTCACCATCGATGGTGCTCTACTTGGTGACCATGCATTCGACGTCAATGTTTCCATTGTATTAGGCTTACATGCATTGTATACATGTCCAATTGCAACCACGCTTCCTCACAGGCTTTTCGTAGGCTATCGATTGTGCGAGGTCTCCGCTGTGCAGAAGCCCGTTTCAGGAGACCGAAGACGCAATAGTTCATCGGGGAGGCATCTGGAGATTTCACTGTAATGCGGGTGAAGGGAAATGGCACGGATACTCGTTTCTTCTGCCATTTGTTAAAGGAAAAGGACCGTCGAACAAGAGGTATTGGTGGATTCCTTGTTTTGATTCACCTGTAGCAGACCTGTTTTGCTGCTACATAAGTATACTTCACCCATTTTTATTTTTATTTTTATTAGTGGGAAATTGCGTATTAATAAAATAATTGGTAAAGTATTTTTTATGAAGGTTTGTGACCAATAAAATTGTCTTTTACTTTAAGTTTCTCTCATTGGTTATTTTTCCTTAGTAACGTTTTCAGTTTAGCTTGTTTATTTTTATATTTTGAGTGAAAGTTCGTTCTTTCTGTTTAACTAATATTAATTAAGAAAAGAATAAAGCTATGATTAAATTTGTTGAAACTGTCGAATGATTTTAATCATTTTAATTTCGTTCGAGTTATTTTAATCATTTTTCTAAACAAAATAGTTCCTTAACCTTTAGTTTTCTTCCTTTTATTTAGTTGTTACTAAAGAAACGTTAGGATAGAGTTTTTCAGAAGTCATCCTAGTGATGGGTGCGCGAAATTACGATCTTTTAGATAGTTTTCCGATATGATCCGATTTAATCGTGGTTTTTACGATATGAAGACCTTTGCTACTTTGCTGGAGTATCGGGATGAAGAATTCTATCTTCAAGAACTATGAAAGTTTCGTCTAAAGGTAGGAAGTATGTCCTAGGTAGGAGTTTGATGTACCAAAAGAAGTTATCGAAGGAAGTTTGCGTGGAAGTCGTGACTATTGATAATGAAGTGCTTAATTTTATGTTGTGTTAATAATTTCATGATGATTGCTTAAATCTTATTTAGTAGGCGTCCACATCCTCCTTCCCACTGCGTTACATTTACCATGTCTGGCTATCTTAATTAAGTTAATGTTTTACCTTTGGATAATTAAGTCTAGATTTTCTTTTAGGATTTTGTTTAGATAATTTTGATTTTGCTAAATTTAAAGGAAGATGTTTTCTCACGAGTTTCCTTTCATTCGTTTTTCCTATCTGTGAATTCTTAATGCTACTGTAAATTCCAACTTGAGAAAAGCGTATCATCTTTTAAATTTGGGACATAAGTAAAATAAGTAAGGGAAATTTATTGAACATTAATACTGTTAAGAGGTAATAAAATGATAAAGCTTTCAATGATAATTATTTTGAAATTATACTTGATTGATTTGAGAATCAAGTTTTGTATCGAAGAAAAGTATTTATCATGTTCAATTTTACCTATCCTCTCAAGGTGATATTGTATTAACTATTTAAAGCTATTATTTATTAATATTCTTAATTCTTAAGTCAATGCATGATTGAAAATTCGAAGAAATTTTATTTATTTATGTAAATTTATTCAGAAGTGATTTTGACATAACCAAGTTAAGCTAATTTTCTTATGATAATAATGAGTTCGAAATATATATATCGAGCATTGATATTATTGTAAAGATGTTTTAAGTTTCCTAAAAAAATGAATTTCTTTTGATTAACACTGAATGCTCGAGATTAAATAGGTTAGATGGAGTTATTAATTATAAGCTCAGTTTGTTTTAAAGGTTGATTTTAATTTCAGTTAGTCTATTAGTTTCTTTTTATCTAAATATGCATGATTAATAATTTCAAACTTTTCAGTCATCCAGCTTCAATTTGTTAATCGATCTATTATAATAGCAGTTGTCTTTCTCTAAGATCGGATTAGTTTGTGAAAGATTATCTTTGCAGAAGTAAGAACTACATTTAAATAATTGAATAATCTACGTTAATATAATTATAATGATAATATGAATATTTTTTCTATGAAGTGTATTGAAGTTTATGATATGTTAAAAAAATAATTGAAGAAAGAAACTAAAATATATAATTAATTATAAAATATTTGAAAGAAAGAATACTATTATAAAGGAATAAATGGGAAATAGGTTAGGTTTGCAGAAGCACATTAGCTGTGTTAGACAATTATAGTAGGAGTTTGACTAACTGAAGATGTTCTATATGTTTGATTTTCTGTGGAAGAAATAAGAACCAAGTCCGATGCTAAGTATAGTTTCGAGTTCCCGTAGCTCTGTATTAAGGTTGGGTCTTCCGCTCCGTTGCGGTTGACCTGTAAAACGAAGGTTGTTGTTGCCGCCCTGATTTGGGCTTTAGACGCGACACAATGCACCCTACACAGCCAGACCTGATTTGTCTACCTACCATGCAAACGAGGTATGTTATGGCGAAAAATTGGTCTCAGGACGTTAGCCTGATGATTAATAGAATTCATTGACATTTTTTGCGACAGGTTGTATCTCAAACTTCCCAGTGTAACAGAAACCATCAACGATCATGAGTCCTTGTCGAAACTTTCCCTACACTCGTGGTACTATCTTTGGAAGTCTTTACTACCACATAGACTGTAGAAAATTCCACGTGGACTGGTACAGCCATGGGGGTACACATATCCCTCGTCCAGTGTGTCAACATATTCCAACCTGTCGTCAATTATATGATGGCCTGGTGCGACGTTCTGCAGTGGTGAGTTTCTTAACACTGTCCTTTCGACGCATCTCCAAACCCAGATCACGACGTTTTGTGGTGTGAATAGTCTTCAGGGATATTCGCAGATGGTTTGCAATACCTCTCTGTGTACCTGGGTTTTCTCCTGTAAGGAGAATCTGCCGTTTCCAAATCTGGTGTACAACTCCTAGCTGGACGTGGATTGCCATATTTCTGACCAACAGGTATGGCCCCACGCTTCCCATTTCCTACCACTTTTAAAACAGGTCCTATGCCATTTTTTGACGCTTTCAATTTATATTCCCTGCATATTTTCATTATGGTACTATAACTGTATTTGGCGTCGGAAAGCGCGGTTATGAAGTCTTCCCAGTACGGGTCGATCTTTGGTGGCATTCTTCTATACAAACGTTCGCCACACTTGTCACCGATAAACTGAGGTTCAGTGTATATATTCGACCGGTTACGTCATTCACTTTGCGCTAGTTTGCGCTACTGACGCATCTCGAATTCACTATGTATCGGAAACAACCTCTGTATTTATACAACAGGGTCTAGTAATATATACTTGTGTTTTCTAGCAACTTTTAATACATACTTGTTTATTCACTAATGAAACAAATTTTAAATTGTTGAAAAATTGTAAAGAGGTAAGAAAAAGGGTCTACAGTCGAACGCTTAAGTTTCTGCATGTCTCACTGGTATTCTTCTTGCACGAATCTTGAAACGAAGAGAAACCATCTTATCCATGAACGAGATTGCCACTGTGTGCGCTAAAATCCAAGTATTGGATTTTTTCAAATTTCTGGAAAATGTTATTGTTGTCAAATATCTACATTTGTTTAGGTTTCAGGAGGAAAAGTTGGGAATCCTTATATTTATCACGTCTCTGTGTGTCGACAATTTTCATCTCAAGGCCACTAGGACTATAAAGGTGGTTGAGGTGTCGTTGGAAAGGCCTGGGAAAAGCGAGTTCAAAACCCTATAGATCATAAAGTTCGGATGAAGAGGGCCGGAGATAGGAGGGAATTTCATTATCCTATATAAACTAGGAGAACAATCGACAACTTTCAAATGAGGAACTACTACGACTACGAAAGTGGTAGAGTTGTCGTTCGAAAGTTTCCCATGAGACAAGTTTAAAGCAGCAGAGAACATGTCTGTTAGTCAGCAACTTTAACTCAGAAACTACTATGATTACGAAGGTGACTGTGGAGTTTTCCTAAAGGTCTCGGCGGAAATTGTTTCAATGTCACAAAAATCATTCAATTATAAAAATGCACGCTGCTTAAGTCTGGTAGTAACACATGTACATAGTCTTCCACCTAGGCTCTACCTTCCTTACTGGAAAGGTATTAGCACTATGTTATATTATGTAACAAAAACCTATAATGAAAATATTCAAGATGGTCTCATGTCTTATCTTGAAACAGTGAATGAGAGTTCAGCGAATTTGAACTACTCGGTGGTTGATAAACTTGAGATCATAATCTTCTCGTTTGCTCAGATTTTCCGTTTTTAATGTATTTTAGTTTTGTGCTCCAACCAAAATAGATACAGAAAAAGTGTGGTCAAATTTGAGTTCAAAAGCCTTGATATATGCATCTATTTTACATCTGGAGACACTGAAGACAACAGGTTATATTCAGCAGCTTAACATTCACAACTAGAAAAATTCACGTTAATGTCTCAGCCAAAGTAAATGGAAATAAACATATTTCAGTTTCGAATTCAAAGATCTCCATTTATCCGCCGTTTAGTATCT